>JAZARR010000197.1:910000-1002500 GCA_037389465.1 Baylisascaris procyonis
GCGTTTTGAACCGCTTCAAATAAGCGGCGCAAATATCTGCCCTGCGGGCTTCTTCGGTGTCCAGGGGTCGCTTTCTTCGAACAATCGGCGACCCATGTTCCACTTCCGCCGTTGCATCTGCAAGTTGCATAAATGACCGTTGTTTCATTTTCTAATGCAGCAGCAAAAAAATCCAAATATATGAGCAGGTATATTCAAGTCTGTCGGAGCAATATGATCCGCTAGCTGAAACGAAGGAGCAAAAAATCGACAGGGATGATAGTTATCGTTTGACATTCTGCTGGCACACCAAATACGCATGCAAAAGCTTGGAACTAAAGAAAGAATATAGTATTTGCGCAAACCTTCCAAGCGAGGGCACCTTTGGGCCATATAAACAACTTCCTTCAATCGTTCATTTATAGTAGCTCAATGCAAATATCGCATTTAAACGCAATCAGTTGCAAGAGTCAGAATATCTTCTTAGGTTGAAAAGTAGTATCAGAAACAAAAGCGCCAGCTTGAAATCAAAATAAACGATAAGTCGAGGACTTGATTTCGTATGATTATGATATATATATATATATAATCATATATATATATATATATATATATATATATATATATATAATCAATCACAACACTTCATTTCGCCTCGCAACCTAGTAATGAGGGATCTGAAAAGCAAGAATCTGCCAAACGTGACTTCCTAGAATCATCAAATCGGATAAGGCTGGGAATGAATAAAATACTAACCGGGCAGCAGAATGTGGCTTGTATTTCTTCTGAGCGAGTTTAGCCACGTGGCGTTTTCGCGCCTCTGCTGCACGACGGCCTTCGAAGCGCCAACACAGCGCTCTCTCTTATGCGCTGATATGAAGGCCTGAAATCAAAATATCTAAATCTTCACCTATCGCAAATTTCAGGTGTTACAACGTCCTGAAATTCAACGCATTGCGCTCAGCAGAGCACATGTCCAAAACAGGATTTTATGAGCTTTCTACGCCCGCTAAAAGCTAGAGGGAAGAGGGAAAAGTGTTTGAGGAAGTCATTGACAGTGAGATTTGAATGTAATTCCATTCCCCTATATAATTCTGGCACAATATAGGGGCAAGTCGAAATCCTTTGATATAATTCTACTCGGAATTCTACTTACCACATGATGGAAATGAATGGAAGCGCATTTGAATTCCGTTTCCGCGCAATCCCTCCAAAAACGTATGAGTATTCGTGTAGGAAAAAATGCAACCAAAGAAAGCTGGTTTTCACGGCTTACCTTAGTGGTTGCTGCGCCCGCTTCAGGCGGCACCACCAAATGATGCCCACACGTGCCACAAAATGCTGAAATCATATAAAAGAAATGTAGATTATCAATGACGATTACATGAGTAAGCAGTAAATTAAATAAAACCCGAGGATTTCAGCCTATTAGTAAAGCGTGCTTATCGTCTTGAAACAATATAAGCGAGGATCGATTATCTAATCATCAGTTCGCTCCTGCTCACAAGACGAGTACACTACTAGCATAATACTTACCAGCGAGGTCCCATAGATCAGCTCACACAGAAAATAAAAAAAGACAACCGAAAAACCCCGCCACAATGTAGGTAGCAAAATAAAGTCGCTTACCGTCGGCGAGATGTGATCGCGCGAGAGCGACATGCTTCCTCCATGCCGCTACCGTCTCAAATTCTCGATCGCCGACGCCACAGTGTGGCAAACGGCACACTAAAAACAGCTTCAGCTTTCACCGTGATCTCGCATATCTGTTAAGGCTTCATTATATAAGCTCATCATTCTGCAGTCGCGGATCAGGATGCGTGCTTTCAAGCGATCACAAAAAAATTTCAACCCAACTGTCTCCTACATCATGCAAATCATAATCATAATCACGCTAGCATAACTAGACCTTGGCATAACTAATTTTGCTGATTTGCAAAACCTTCATCGACGCACATAAAAGCGAATATTAAACAGATCCGGCTTACTTCAAGGAAAACAGTAACATTCACAATTCTGCATTCCACTCGGCTACTTAGAAGCCTTGGGGTGAGAATGCAGGAGAACCCACTTCGAAAGAGTGTGTTCTCACCCTATTCATTCCTAAACGATTCTCTTCTTCCAATAAGGAGACAAAATATTCTATGGACAACCTCACAGAGCGGGGAAAACAAATTTTTGAAGTATAGAACAACAAGGCAAGTGGAAATACTTACATATCTTATTGTCCCGAACAATGTAGGGTGCCGTTGCGGGTGCCACCAATTCGGCTGCCATGTGGGCTGGCAGCACACTTATGTCCGCCGGTCTGAATTCCGGCTGCTGCCTTATTGCCCGTCTGCGAGGCGCTCGTTCCGCGGGCGCATTTGCTCTCGCTCTTGGGCGGCTGCAGTTATGGACAAAGTTAGACGGGTGTTTGGATATGTAACTACGAAATTACATTCTTTGTTATCTTCATGGAAAAGCTTTCTTTATTTCTGTAGGCTTTTGCGTAATTGCTTGCAAAGGCACATCACGGCAAAGTGATCTTTGTGTACGTGTGTCTGTTCGCCTATGCGTCCCCAAATTTCATACGGGAGCCACTCAAGCTGAAACTACGAAAATCTCGTTGCTAGAGCGTGATGACAGCCGCTTCAAAACCAATATATGTTGCTCAGTTGTGCTACTATATCGAATGGAAATTTTCTTCAAATGGCGAGCACCAACTGCACTTCCTTTAGAGTGAAAGGATTATCTATCCGTGACTATCATTTAGTTATTAGTCTGCTGCTATCTGCACAAATATTGTAAAAAAATGCAGTGTAGAATGAAGGTCCAAATGGGCAAGACAGCAGTCACTTACAGCATTTCACGATAACGAGCTGCAAGGGCTTCTTGCCATTGCGCCCTTTCGTTGCGGATGGCGGCCTCTCTTTCCCTCTCTTCGACGCTTCGGCGTTGAGGCGTCGCGTTGACTTCATCGGGATGAGGGCGAGCCTCCGGTTCATGAAGAGCTTCTTGCGGCTCTATCGGCACCGGAGGCGTGATCCTCGCCTCACCCCGCCGGCCGTGGCTAGTGCCGGGTTCCAGCTCACGGGCAACGCTTTGGTACCACTGCAATCGAAATATTCATCAGTCTACAAGCATCCTCCGGTTATTCCTTAATATGAGTGCTAAGGTTGGGAAATTTGTGGCATGTTCCATATTGACACGCGTTTTAGTATGACTTCAATCTCAAAATTTGCTAAAGTTCGCTGTTAGGACTCCGAATCTGCAGGGTTGTGATAGTGCAATAAAGACCAAAGTTAATAGCAGCAAAATCAAAATGTACGCACCGGCACTATCGGCTGTTCCATCATGGCGAAAAATAGCCCTCCCTCGACAGCCACGTTGTACATCGGCCCATCATGGCCGTAGAGTTCGCAGCTGCGCCGTTCCACATCCCAGATGCTGAGTTGTGCTCTCTTCAGCCGACACGCGGCTTCGAGCAACAGCGGATGTGGACGGCGTCCTACTGCTTCGCGAACTAAAACACATTAATTCTAGTTGTATATTAATGGTATTACTTCGATCCCAAAGCACTTCAGCCGGTTAATTTTTGACGGCAAATTGATTTCCAATTTTCTCTCAGAAACGAATGCAGAAGCAACGATGCCTTAATATGACATGAGCATGATGTAAGAAACGATTCTTATGGCATATACATATGACATTCGACCATATGCATCCGTTACGCAAACATGCTGCCAATTCGACAGTCGCCAACCCTATGACGTGGTTAACGCAAACTTCGTGGCACGTTATGAAAAGGTTCGAAAATGGCCCACGACAACTGTTTCATCAAAAACAGTCGAAAAGAACATTAGGTGTCGTCGAAAGATCGAGCAAAGAAAATCCATACGCATCAGTGTGATACCCATATCGACTTAAGTACAGCACTACCTCAGCACTCCGCGCAATAAATTATTCATTGGTTCATAAATTTTGCAAATAAAGTTTAAGAAAAACGAACCGAAATACCACATTCCTTGCCGATGGACGTCGAGGGGAGCAAAATCCTCCCTCCAATGCTCCTGCAGGTAGAGCTCCACCTCACGGTAGAGCTCTATTAATTCAACGCCGAACAGAGCGGCGGCTGCAGCAAAGGCGTCTTGGCAACGCCTTACTCTCACAAGGCCCAAAAGGCTCATGATTTGGACGAGCATTTGTGGGAGCGATTCGGAAGCATTCGCCATTTTACGGATCGCTGTAGCAGAAGTAGCTACTGCAAATTCAACCCTTAGACGGTTTTAATTCGTTTAGTTTCTTTCGCACAGCGCATGCATATCGCCAGTAATTCAAACGTGTTTTGCTTTGACTCGATGGCGTGGAATAGATCAAGGGCATTGAATCAAATACGACCAAACACTGACTGCATGAGCTCTTGGCCGCTAGTTTTACAAATTTTTGGAGAGAAGAATTTGTTGAGCCAGAGATTCTATTCATGAGGTTATGCCAACATGCAAAAACAATATGAGATTTTGCAGGGACATATTTCAATTCTATATCGTACAGTGAAGATGCTTCCTCGCCGAAGATTAGATAACAATTTATTCAAATGGATCGTGAGAGTCGTTGGAGGTAACATGGGTTTTATCGTGATTGCGTATAGGAGAAATTCTTTGATGCCACTCTCGCCACGAACTCCATATCGAATTTGCAAACACAGTTCGATTCCATCAACATTTACTATCGAATGATCAATTGTTCATTGCATTCCGATTGCGCTTATCCATTACTAAGTTACTTCATAAATGATAGATTATCAATTTTTGATGTGTGGCACGTGCCTGTAAGCCAGTGAATTGGATATTAGGACAATCGGCATTTCACTTGGACACAATTTGCAAAAGGTTGCACTCCTTCAAAAGTAGGAAGTCGCAAATGTGAGATAGTTCGCTGTGGAAATAAAAAACCACTTGCTCCAAAGCAATAAAGAAGACTCTTCTATTCATATGCAGATGGTACTGAGCTCAATGTTTGGATTAATTAGGATAATCGGCATTTTACTTGGACACAATTTGCAAAAGGTTGCAATTCTTCAAAAATAGGAAGTCGGAAATGTGAGATAGTTCGCTATGGAAATAAAATACCATTTATTCCTAAGCAATAAAGAAGCCTCTTCTATACACATGCAGATGGTACTGAGCTCAATGCACTGAATATTTCCGATTTCGAAAGCGATATGAACGACCATTAACTGAGCATGACAGCATGGGTATATTACTGTTATTTTAGATATTTCTTTTTGAAGCATTTCACCCTCCACTGAAATCATCAAATCAAAATTTAACATTCCTAACTGTAGCAATCTCGTCAACTATTAGCATTCACATCAAGTCCACAACATGCTACATGGAAATTACGTATATATTGCAGTTCTACAGAAAACTTTAAGAAAAAATCAGTGGTTATTATTAGGAGGCAGAGAAACGCAACGCGATAAGTATAGTCTCAACATAGCTTGGTAAGCGGCGTGCGCAGTGAAGATTAAAGGAGATCATGTCCACTGTCATTTGTGCTCGCACTAGCACGCAACCCTTCTACTTTAAGCGTTGACTTGTATCGTCGCGTTGCGATGTTTGTAATACCGATGTGCGACGCGCTTCAAGCCGTTGATCACTACTGCTTTCTCGTAAATAAGTGCAGCAGTCACAGAGATAAACAATCACGACCGTTTCAGTGAACATGCTTCTAAATGAGAGAACGTATTTGATCTCGCTGCCTCATGCCTCCACAATCGATTGGGTGCGTTTGTTTGCGCTTGTGATATTTCACGCTGTAGAATATGCCGTTCTCATCTGTTCGCGATTTTCATCTTTTATTATTGCCTATGTTTTATTCAACGTCCTCCTTACAAATAGTGTTTCACTAATGTCCCAGTCCCGTCAAAATCGCAATATAGAATTGGGACCGTGATTGCATTTGATCGGGTTTAATATATCCTCAAATGAGAAGATGAAATAAAAAGAATGGGTGAAGGGAAAGGGGGCTCATCGAAGGTGATAAATTCGCGTTTGTTCGTGCGCTAATCCGAACTTATAGAGTGGAAATTTGTTCATCGCAGTTTTATTTGCCGTGAATTGTACATATGAGCTCTAAATATGCTATCACTTGTTGTCGCCGGTTATGGATGAGTAACATTCGAATTACGTCCATGGGAAGCAGCCTTGGGCACTTTTTTTTCAAATTTCAGCTTACTTTCAATGAATATTTAACTTTTTTTGCGTACGCATCATGCTCACATTTTATCGATTTGATCAACTCCAAATCACAGGCCTGTACGTTTTCTATTCCTCGCGTATCAGTTCTTTACATTCGCTGTTTATTTTCTTCGTTCAATTATATTGCCAACTGTATCAGTTACAGGATCTCTCATTACACATCGAGGCGAAGTTCCCATCAGCACTCCTGCCGAGAACAAAGAAAGGTTCAGGTTTGAATCATATAAAATCTGCTTCTCTTGTATTGCTTTTTAAGCTCGTACGTTTTGTCATGCAATATTTTGTTTTCAGGATGATGTTATAATCACATTTCAGGTTCCATACACCCTATCATCCCATGTGCTATTCTTTTCTTACATTCTTTTTTTTTTTGTTTAAATGCGCTCGTTTGTTCATTTCTTGCTTTCAACATTCATTGCCTGTTCGTTTCATTTTCTCTAATCTTTTGATTCAGCAGGCAATTCAGTGGTTATACAGCATCACCGATTCTTATAAGTGGTATTAAATGGCAAGCAAATGAAGGTAGTTGGCAAAATGGTGCGATAATTACAAGCAATTCGTCTCATCAAAGGTTTCATACGCCTGTCAGGTTTCTTTCATTTATCCACTATCTACAGTTCAGCCTTAAGGTAACCGTAGAAATGAGAGATTCTATTTCTTAGTTGGTACATAGAAAAAAAGAGAAGACGTCAGTTAGTTATAACTCTCTCAATGCACGTTACTCCATTTTATTGTGTAGAATGTAATTAGGTATTTTAAGAATCACATGGAGTACCATTTGTTGCTAAAAAGATTGCATGCTTACCCCTACACGAAATTCCCAAAGTTGTTACGATTCTTCTTGACTAGTGGGTATTTATGAGTACTTGGTTGAATTACTAGTACACAAACTACGTAAATCTATGCAATTTGTGTATTGCAGACTTTATAATCCAGGTGCACTGCCGATAAAAATAAGCTTATATCTTACTCAAAAGAATTTTTTTTGTTTTTATTCGGTGATGGAATTCATTAGTGCGGGACAAGTGAATATTTTCATTGTGATGCCATATTGGGAACTCGGTTCGTGGTTGAAGCATCTTTGTTACGTAATCCCTGTTCCAGAAGAGAAGCAAGCTTGCCGCCTAGATGAATATTTTGGGAAGAGAGTGGCAGCTGAGCACAAATTTCTTTTTCTTGCTTTTTTTAAATTCAAAACCACATGAAGCGCCTCGTGCAAGTGGGCAATGTTTTTGGCATTGCAAAAGCGCGCGCAGCATCATCGCATTCTATATTCAATGCGTACTCAGTATGCTCGAATGTTTACCTTTGCATTTGAAAAATTGCTAGGAACTACAGTGAAGTTCAAAAGGGCCCTTTGGTGATCTGCTGGTGATCCACACTATGCGCTCTGAATCCACACTATGGCCATCCTTGCGCTCGCAACATTCCAATGACCCTTTCGATTTCACTTCGGCTTCTTTCGTTAAGCGGCTTTTGACTAGACCCGTCCTATAGTCTGCACGTTTGTGTTGACAAGACTTACATTTGCGAATTCATGAAGTGGTCCCTTTATTGATAACTTTCCACGAAGCAGTAATTATTGATGGTGGAATATGGCGGACGTTAAATAAATGACCTTGTGGCTGCAGAATCCTTTGAAATGATCTTGTGACAGACGAACGTTGCGAAAGGATATTTGGTTGATTGGGAATTTTTTGGTTTTGCCTTTCTTTCTTGATAGTCCTATTGCAAAAAAAGTAACTTTTTGGCGTAGTGCGGACGTTGTCACAGTAGCTTTGATCTAGGGGCGGGGCATATAGGTACGGTAGCATTATATCGATGGTCACCCAATCGGCTAAAAGTGATGCGTGCTGAGCGATGTTTGACAGGCCGCTACTGGCTGTGTGGCTATGTGCATATATCGATTACCATCTCTGTTATTGGTGACTCTGCGTCTCTTGCATCTCTGTGAGTGCTGACTCTGCGTCTTTTCCCTCTCTTCCATGTATGACAGTTTCGGTTAGTTGATGTTGATTCCCATTCGGGTACTTTTCGGTGATATTTCGAGGAGCCCAGTGACGTTTTGATGAGCCTACTTCTGGTTTCTGGTTTATGAAGTCATCATATCCCTCCAACTTCCTACTGATTGATCGGGCTGCAGTTAAGTGCTATTAAGTGAGCACTGTCGTTGGAAAGTATTGTTAAGTACTGTGGCCATTTACCCACGCGGTACTCGATATGGGTTTGCTACCCATAGTCGTCGCTTGATGCTGTTGTGATGTGATTTCAGAATGTTTCATTTGGAGATTGATGCCGTTTTGCTAACATATGTAATATTGTCGCCTTTTCATGTGCTTTTATTGTCATATGTTTAGTTATATTTCACTTTCCTTTCTTTTTTGTTTCATTTGCTTTGTGTGTTCAAATTTACCGTGTTTTGTATTCACAATTTTTATTGTAAAGAGAGAGCGTTGCACTAAAGAGATGTCACTGATCTAAAGAAGTGAATGGATATGGCTGATTTCCGATGTCGCTTTTTCTTAAGCCGCTAAGAGAAAGTACCACTATTTTTATTTGAAATCTTGAAAAAAGCTCTCGTTCTTGAATTGTATCAATATCATGTTTCATTTTCCTCTACGTGGTCGTTTTCTCTGTTTTTAGTGCAATCGCATGCTTTATCAGGGTATTGTTTGATTTTTATTTCATATTTTTATTTTTTGATTCCTGAGTTCACCTATGAGAGGGATCGGACGTGCCATTTGAATATTATATAGGAAGGGGTTAGGGCTTATGTACGTATTGGAGTGCAAATGATCTCAGTGCCACACATTTTGCAGCGAGCACAAACGTGGTGTTGCTAGAGTATGAGATTGCATTCTTAATTTGGGTTATTGCTTGATTCAAAGTTACATTGTGCGATTGTTTCGTACTTTTGACTACCCCTCACCTCTGTCCATCCCTATTCGAGGTGCTTTGTCATTATGTTGTGTTATTATTAATCATTTGCGAATAAATGAAAAAAAAAAGTTGTTTCGTTTAGCAAAGGAATGGAAGGATCAACGAATGAGGAAACTCGTTTTCTTCACGACCACTTGGGCGAATTTATCGATGAATTTTTCCACGATGTGTCTCATCAGACATTTTGATGGACGAAGTGCATGAAATTATGAATTGCATACTTGGAGAAAGTAGCGTTACCCCTCCGACTCCCAATTTCATTTATGAAGAGTGCTCCTAGACTTATAACTCAAGTATGATCACTTTTATTTGGAGGTGGAATTAGTTAAATGTGCGGAGGTTGTTGCTCAGACGGGGTGATCAGAGTTATTGCATCCATAGTTTCATTTCGATCGAGCTTTTGTCTGCATTCGGATATAGGGAAAGGAGGAATATTTTTGTTCGGAGAGTGTGGTGAAATTAGCAACATTTCTTTAGACGATATTCTGAAGATTGAAGAAAAGTGTGTTGCGAGGTTTGATTATTTGCTTGAATTTTTTCCGTATTTATTTATTGAACCTGATTCGTTAATACACCGCGCATCCATAGAGTCACAGGATATCACGGTGATACCTGTCAATATGAAGGAATGCTGTATATGGATCAGTGTAAGAGAACACATTACGTGCAGATAAGGAAGGCATTTCGATTGCAACACTTTGCTTTGTGGCCAACCTCTTTCGTGAGCTGATTGTTCGTGTAAAAAAAAAAAAAAAAATGGCGCACATGTTGTGCCATGTATCATTTCATTCGCATTACAGTTTTCTGCTGTCGTTATGCTTTTCGTCTTCGTAGACTTAATTAATACCTCAGAGAAGGACGTTCCACTAGTCCTCTCAGGTTTTATGTCCGCTCGCTGAGAACCGTCATTTGCGGTGCACCGCTCCGAGAATAAAACCGCAATCATCATCCTTCTTTTCGCCCATGCAGTAGGGAAATAATATGCGCTTTTGTTCAATATGAGGAAATAGTTCCCATTTTTTACTTCACTGTCGTTGTTTATGCTTTCACGATTGTGATGATCCATGCTTGCCTGGACTTTTTCCTTTGATGTCAACGGTTCCTTTCTGTCACTGCTTCACTTCTTAAGCACAAATATAACTTCTTTGAGCCTCGTAAATTTTATTCTTCCTGGTGCTATGAGATTTTTCTCCTGCTTTATATATGTGAAGTGGATGCACGCTGCTATTTCTACAGTATTAACTGAGATACGTAGTTTGAGTTAAACGCCGTCTATAGTAATGAGTGACAACGAACGTGCCTGTCTCATTGAACGTGCCTGCAGATCGTTTACTACTGCATTAAGAACAAAGCCTACGGTGCCGGCGAGGCGCAGTTGTCCTATATTATCGCTACATTGGCACTACACGTTATTACCGGGGGTATGCTGGGATAAAGTGCGGCGAACTACGAAAGTGGCAATAATTAGCTGTACGTTTGCAGGTGTTCATCATCATCGATCATCTTCAACCTTTTTCATTCGTATATTCATAGATTGATTCGCACATTTGTAAGCAACAAATAAAACTACTTCATAAAGCTGTGTGCTAGTGAAAATAGAAACAATTGAAACGTGGTGCTTATGAAAACATCTCGACAAATATTTTATTTGGATGACCTGTAGCAAAATCCTCGATTTATTTACCTAGTAATTTCTCTAAAAGCCCGCTGAAATTGGAGGAGTAGAATATGTGATGTGCATTTAAAACTATCAGCGCTATCAGTAGATGAGAGTCGTATAAAACTTTATTGCATTGATCATGGTAACATACGAACGATCATATAGTGATAATCTTGTTGTATCGGGCAAATAATGGAACGATCATTTGATGCTCATATAATGATTTTGAAATATAGAATAATGAAGACATGTTGAACAACCAAAGGATGTTTAAATGAAGTTCTTCTTAGTAATGCAGTCGGGATTCGTTGCGTTGTCGATCGATCGGTGATTCAATGCTGAACGATTTTGATTTCCTGGAGAAAACCCCAGTATGATATCGTTGTAAAAGGTAATCTGAATGAGATGGTGCACGCATTAAACGTGGATGAAACGTTAATATATACTAGACTCTCGACTGCTGAGGAATGGCGTCCACCATATAGCTTAAATTGGTGAAACTTTTAAAATGAGAGTCACGAAATTCAGCATATGTAAACTATCACACAATCATCTTCATTACGGTAAAAATATTCCACCAGCAATGAAATGCGTTATAAGCACTTAAAAGTGCAAAAATGTTGCATGGGAAAAGGCCTCGGTTAGTCAGAGCATCAAGGAACCTTTCTGAAGTTGGTCGCTCGAATCGGCTAAAGTTGTCCTTTCAAACAGTTTATGGATTTCAACGCAACACATCTGTCAAAAAGAAATGCATCTTTCGGATTTCTTTTTTGAGCTGCTATTTTTCATCATTTCAACCCTTTTCACATATGTTTCAGAAAATTTTTTACTGGAGTATTTATAATCCACCATCAAAATTATTGGCTGTTTACCTACCTCTCCCGACGCACCAACGATTGTCTCATGCGATTCAATGCTGCTGCTGCTTGACAGCCCATGGTTGTGACGAGATTTATGGCTCTTTTGTTCATGCTGATGCTTGTGTTCTTTGGCGTTTTGTCGACGCTTATATTCCTCAGATCCATCTTCGTTACCCTTAAATATTTGGGAAAATCAGAGAAAAACTAAGATTGATTTGACTCAAATTTTGGAAAAATTTGAGTCAAAAAATTTCGGCCTCATAGAAGAATTACTCGAATACAAAATCACACAACCGCTTCGCCTGTGACTAGACGATTTCTTGAACGTTCACTGAAAACCGACTGATTGGGATTTATAGCTCTATTTGAGCACAAATTTCATACCTACTGCATAACATTTAGCATAAAAACGCTCTATTCGAAAATTCGAGGGTATTTCTTTTATATCTCACAATTTCTTTGAATAAACAATGCGCAGACTTGCACGTCAAATCCTATAATCTCCCAAAAAAAATACATCGGCTATCATGGCCCTAAATTATTGGTTCATTGGAAATTTAGTTTAGACTTTAAAATTTTTTCTACTTGCAACGATCTTCCTTGATTATTCCGGATGCTTCCATATCGCTTCATCTTCAGTCCATCGCTAAGCATCTTTATCGGCTGTTTTTGGACATCTGAATCCCTCGTTGTGTTAGCAGAGGCTTATTGTCAAAAGCTTATTTACCTGTTCTACCTGTAGCGTAGTCAAATTCAGTACAGCACCTACTAGTTGGAGATTTGTGGAGGAAACTTTAGTGTTATATGCGTTTATTTGGTCTTAGTCAATCTCATCGATAAAGAAACTGCAGGTGTTGTATTCGATCAACAAAGTATGTATGGACGTAATGAATAAAATATCCCGTAAAAAACCCTCAGTGAGAGCCTTCTGGAGATTTTAATCTCTGGATTTCCTTTTCTTGGTGTTTTGTGAATTTGAATGCGGATCTGGATTTAATTGTATTGTTAATGTAGATGTATCGCCTTTGGCCACAAGATCACCATGACTTATGCGTTTCTTCCCTCATAACACGAATAATAACTTAGACTACTGTTATGGGTAATGGAATTAGAGAAAAATGGGAGACGAAGAAAAACATTCAATACTGTCGACTAAATTTGACTTTCAGAATGAAACAATGTCGGTAGGTTGCTCCTCATCTATCCGCGGGGATATTCGTTTTCGACCTATTCGGTCTTAACTTTGCTGGATCACCAACGGCTTCATAACAGATGCTTCGCTTCCATGATCTTTCATTTATCCTTATACGATTTTGCCAAGAAGAACTATCAAATTCTTTCGAGAAGATTTAAATGCTTTCTTATGAAATAAATGAATTCAAATGCTAACACGAATTTATTATCCTCGAGTGTTGAGTATATGCTCTTACACTGTGGCAATATCATAGTAGATATTCTTTTCGGATGCATTTCTTGTACTTGTTCCAAAACCAGAATAATCATACGCGTAGATATCAGCATCCAACTCATTAGCTAACCATCTGAAAATATCATATCTTAGGGAATTAGTTACTTCCAGTACAATACTTGATAAACAATATCGCATAACTATAGGATAAGCTAAAAAATAACTAACTAGGCGATATTAAGCAAATGCCCTACTATTTCTTGTTTTATTTCATCAATCCCCATTTTATATTGCATTGTGTTGTTTTTTTAAACTAATTCCCATGATATGCCTGTCGAACCTATAGGAAATTGCATGAAAACGATTATTTTATATGCTATATGCGAGCAATCAACTTCTATTTGATGTTTTCATGCATTGAATGATGGCTGAATTATTTGAATAATCGAGTACAAGCGGAAAAAATGCTAATATTTGGAACTCTCAATTGAAATAAAAATCCTTCGCCGAATGGGATTTTAAAACTGAGTGAGAGTGGAATATCTCTTAGGAGTGATAGAACATGCAACCTGCTGGGTCTTTCAAAAACTAGAGAATCGTATTGCTAGAAGGAGAATCGAGAAAGCGCAAACCTTGTCGCAACCTATGGGTATTTAATGTAATCCCTTTCTCGAATTTCCTCCATAGTCCAAGAAAACCCTCCATTTTTCTCCGGAAATTTTCGCGAAATCTCTCGCCCTCGTCTTGGTAAAACTTATCCCTCAACTTAGACAGAGATACGTCTCTAGTGTTTAGTCCATATTGCTAAAAATGATCTAGTATAATATTGTTGTGACAGATTCCTCCAAGCCGAATAATAAAATTCGTTGATCTTTAAATACGAAAATTTTGAGTGGGGAAAAACTTTTGCCTAATAACCTTTATTCGGCTACAGAAATTCTGGTTTTCGTAAACTTCCGTAAAATTTTTTCGTTACGGAAAATCAACTCCGATCTAAGTTGTTCGTGATGTCATACCTCAATTCACCAAGATTATATGCAAATATGAATTTCAACTAGGTAAAAATTTGCATATTATCTATGAATTAACGTTCTAAATTTAAAAAACTTTCACTTCAAAAGAAAACACTTCCCTCAAATTAAGTCATTGTGGTTATCAAATGGATCCAAGATCAGATCCATTCGGTTGGGAAAAGCGTACCACCTGCTCCAATAAAAAAACATCGTATTAATGGTTCGTATATACTAACATAGAAATTCACGTCTACTCTTATTTGTGCCTATATTTATTGCTATAAATTTACTGCTGTGGGGCAAAATGTCATATAAGCAGATCGTCAAAGCTCATCATCATTTGCGAATTGCTAAATATGGCCAATATTCGGCCATAGTGGTCCACATATGGCCAAATAGTGTTCATTTTTCAATTTTTTTTATTGTGCGAAAAGGTTCGTACTATGTAAGATGATTACTACTGAATAAGTCATCAATTTACCCGCAAATTTCGAGCAGTTGAGCAGTGAATTCGACAAAAGTAAAAAGAGCCTCCAAGGCTATTCGAAAATTAGAGAAGTGATTAATGGAAGTGTATATGCGATTGAAATATATATGCTAAGATTGTGCAGCGAGAATGATTATCTAAAATGAGCACAATTTGGATTTGCCATTCTCGTATGAGAGAACAACCTATAATCCAATAGCTATAAGCATAAAATTTGTGTTTATGGATTCTTTATTTTGCGTTAACGATTCCGCTTGTCCTTAAAGATGCTTAATAGCTACTCAGAAGTTATTGACGAACCAAAACACTACAAACCACATCTTTAGTTCTCCGATTTCGATGTTCATTGTATTTCTTACACACAGTGTCGTTATAAATGATCCACGACGCGTTTTCACAAATGTTGTCACAGTGCCATCCAAAGTAATTCGACATCCCGGTCTCAATTTCTTTGGTTTAATCTGTGCGTATTGAAATCTTATTGCCTAAAATCGTTGCCCAATGAGCATATTTTCACAGACATCGTTTCGCCTTCGAAGATATTTAATTGCATTTCGTTTTATGTGAGTTGTAAATGTTTAGATGGATTGTAGAATACGTGTTTGCATGATTTGCAGAATACTTTTCCCGAGGCTAAACTGTCCGAACGCCAAGGCCACAGCCGAGAAGTTTATGACGTTATAAAATACTTCAGCATTGTCATCGTATCAATTTTTTCTATAATTAAATGGTGATCGGGATTTGTTTTATTTATAATTTCCTCAATGTCTTTCTGGTGGCATCGTTTATTATTTGATTATTTTTAAATGAACTACTTAGCGAAAATTCAGATTTTTCGATGAGATTTTCTTTCATTCATTCAAAATTAAGATCTCCACAAAAAATCGTGCAAAGAAATTCTGCTCGCATCATAAATTATTGAATTAACAAGTCTTCCTAAATGCTCATGCTTATTCTTCCATTCATTTTCTTTCAGATTTCTTCGGCAATTTCGGTATAGCATATGTTATCCAAAACATTTTTCCGTTTGGCGCTATGGATTTCAGGATTCTAATTTTAAAAAAAGATTTGAAAAAGTTTGCAAATTTACCCATATCTTGGGTATCATTCTAAATTAGCTGCTTTCACATTTCTCTTCATAATATTCGGCTACTCGTTTTCAACTCTATTATTATCAATTATTTTCACTAATTATTTTCACATTTCGCTAACGTTTTCGGTTCTATCGTTTATTCTACCCTTCGGGTTTTTTTCTGGATCTCATGGTATGGTGGTGCTTTCCAGACCTATAAAATTTCGTGCGTGCCTTCCAATTCATTGCATAGTTATTTCGGTAGGGTGCCGTTTTTCATACTTAAGCATTTTTGCTCATATGTTTTCCTGGCATTGTTGAATTTTTGATTTCTTTTCTCTGTCGTGTTGAGGGTTTTAGTGCGCATTTTATGGATTGGGTGTGGATTTCTGAAAGAAATTCTGGATATTAAAAATTTTCCGGAATTTGTTGAAAATGTATGAGCAACAATCCGGAAACGTTTGTTAATTCATCATTTTGTAATATTTTTGTTAGTTTTTCATAGGAGCTCTTGGGAATTTTGATATCGAGGTGCCGGTGAGGAAAGACTGTGGATATTTGATGATCCGGAAGAGATATCCGTTGGAGAACCGAAAAATTGATTTTGGGCCATATCTCTCTTCTGGATGGACTAATTGGGGTGGAATCTTTTTATTAACCATGGTTTGGGACTGCCTACTGGATCTCCAGAAAAAGGTCGGGCTGGGATGAAAAAAGTTGGCAAATTGCCGACTTCATTTTTATGACTTTCCCCTTGCTCGCAGAATTTTCTCATCTACTACAAGTTCACATCTCTTTTCAAGCCTATTTCAAATATTTCACTTGGGTTTTGCTCAGATCCAGGATTTTCAGGACACTCGGAAAATTCCTTATTTTTGACAATAACTTTTTTCCGGATAATCGGAGAGACGCGTACATGACGTCATTCGACGCCCCAGGCGATTTCCTTTCCCTTGGTTTACAATTGCCTAGGCTGTCTATTGGAAATATTGGAAAACGCACCAGGTGGCGAGATAATACCCAAAAGAGAGGGAGTCAGAGAAATCACATTACGCTTGTTTATAACTCAGCCAATTCTTTATCAATTTTGATAGCTTTTTTCGTTCAATTCAGTATTTTATTCTCTTTCGAATGGTATATACACTTCATGACTTTTTTTAAGAATAGGTGAGAAAAAAATAAAAATTAAATTTGCGGTGCAATTTAGCACAGAATGAATTTTTTCCGTAGCAACAACTGCATCCAGAGCAATGAAGGGGTCGAGGGGAACGGCAGTCCGCTGGTGGGGAGGTTCAGGGGGTGGGGTCCTCTTGACCTTAATATTAGCACTGAAATAAATAAATATATAGTTAATAGGTTCGTATCGTCACTTCTTCCTGCGATCAAAATAGGTTCTGTTTGTTTCTTCTTCCTGCATTCTTTTATTTTCATTCATTTTTACTTCCTTCTTTAATGATGCCTTTTTTTTAGATTCATTTCTCGAAGATTTGGTCAGTTAAAAGATTAAAATATGCGAAATTTCAATAGAAATGTACTGTGTTGGAGATTTCAGAATTATTTTCTCCGCAACGGTTAGGTCTACGAAGCAGCGATTTGTTTTGCTCGATACAACTTTCAAAGCTCTATCAAAAGAAATATAGATTTTTGTATTTTGAGAGAAAACTTGAAAAGCGAATGGACCGGTCAGAATTTCTCAAATCTCGATTTTTGCAATTTTGGGGGTTTTCGTTCTCGGCTTCTATTTATTATGGTGCTAAACGGTTTTTGATTTGTGATCAGCTCACCGAGACCTCTCAAATGGTGCACAAAATGCAAGTCTGAGCAAATGGGAGCCGAGAAAAAAGATGACAAATATCACAATTTTTCAGTCGTAAAGGGGTAGGTAGTACAGGGAACTTTCCGAAAAATATTTTTTGTCTCCAATTTCGATGACTTTGGCATCAAATGATAGATCTCGATGAGCTGATCGCGAACATATCCACATTCACCCTGTTGGTTATATTTCCGGGGAAATATGCGTTATTCGGAGAGAGGATAGAGACTCGCTGGGGTATGTCATTCGCGCTGAGAGCGCGAGAGTGGTTATTACAGGCAGCTGTGGGCACAGGATATGTTAGTTCGATGACGCTATATAGACACAATTCATTGCTTTCTAAAATTTAATCTCGAAATTGCGACGATTTCTTCTGAGAGATATGAAAGGTTTTTTATGAAACAAAGTATGTACTAGTAAAGTCTAATGTAAAAGTCACCAACTCTCTATACTGAACCTGATTTATGTTGATTACATTGTGAATCTACACTCATTTTTTATAGGTGACTCTCAATGCAGAAATTAATATAGTTGTCTTGCAAATACCTTTACTTTTTTACAAATCACCTTTACTAGAATTAAAAATAACAAGTATTAGGAATAAAGAGAACCTCTTATAATATAAAAATGCATTACTTTATGCATCATAAGAAAAAATTGACCACATCCAATTTCGTTTGTCACGTTGTGATTGCAAACCACTGCTACCAGATGTGTGTCGATTGTTTACGGACGCGAATTCATCCGATGAGTGTGATAAACTTTTACTCAAAGTCTGAATGACCTTCTGCCATTACTACTACTTATAAGATAGCTAATTAGATGGTCATTGGTAATAAATCGTCCATGGTCATCGGTCATCGTTCGTTTATTTTTAGTGAGAGTGGTAGAGACAAGGAGATTAGTAAAAGAGAGTTGTTGAAAACCCCATAAACTTAGCGCCTGCTGTTAAAAACTGACATATTCGAAGAAATAGCATAATATAAGAGAAAACTCGCAAAAATTCAACATTATAATTTCAACCTAATTGAGAGCCATATACGGAATGAAAGAGGGAAGATCAAAAATGATCTCAACGGCTGTCGACAATTTTTTAGCAAAGAAATATTCGAATACACATATTTATGTAATTGCATACTTGTAATAATTATTTATTTACATAATGTTTACATATTTGCATATTTACATATTTATAATATTTAGATATTTAAGTGATTTAAAAAAAAGAAGATGGACAAATTCCACACTATTGATCGTTCGCAAATTAACCATTAGTGAAATATTTTTGCAGTTATTCGATGATTTGTTACCAATTCAGGTTAAGGACACTACGTAAAAAATTTACTTCGAGCAACAACGAACCGTTTGGAGTGAGGAATAGGAAATAAAATATACGCATTTATGAGTGAAGAAAAAAACGGACTATCTTTCTTTTGTTCTACTTTTTATTTTCACGATATTATAGGAATGCTATTTTATTTCAGTGCTATTTTCTATTGAAATAAATCGACCGCTATCATAAAATTGACTTTAAATAATAATTACTGTGAACAAAATTGGAGGAGAAGGGAAATAAATAGATAATTTGCAGTAGATAATGAATTTGCATTTTCTCAATTAAATATCATGAAAATATGATTTGTTGGGGGGAAAATTTCTTTTGTTTTTCCTTAAAAGTTGGAAGAAATTTTTTCACATCAACCTTGCTGGAAACGAATATCCTTCATTTCATCTAGGGATTTTTATTATAGAATTGTTTCATCAGCGCTCGGAAATTTTCTTAGCATAGATCAATAGGATTAGCAACTATGAGGTCTCCAGTAGGGATGAGATCAAGAATGCGAAGAGCACAAAATACTCGTACCTCCCCTCCCTCCCCCTGCACTCCCACCTCCTATGCTCGTCCAATCACCTTCCCAATCGATCCAACCGTCAAATTAGCCTGTAATATTCAAATTAATTTTTTTTTTACCAAGCAGTCATTTAATGCTGTTGACGGTGAGTATCGTGATCCATTTAAAGGACAATATTTTCGCCTACCGGTGAATCGATTGCTCTTTGCCGATTTCCGGTTCGACAACTTTCAGCCTCACCAAGACTGTCAGTTATCATATAACCAATAGAATCAATCGCCATCATCATATTTTGCTTTCCACTTTCAATCACAATCACTCTATTGATACGACCACACAAAACGCAACTAGAAAATATCAATAACCGATTGAAGAAATTCCATTGAATATATCGTTTCGTATCGAGACGACAATTACCTCACTAATAATATGCAAATTTAGCATCCATCGTTTAAGCTTACAATTAAATAAGCAATCGATAGCATAATTTCCATTGATGTATTGAAATGAATTTTCATAAATGGTTCGATTATTATCGCTAGAAGTGTATAATGGAAAAAAAAAATTGGGAATAATGACTAGACACATTTGAAAGAGCACTAAAAACTCTATTAGGATCTAAAATAATCTGAAACAAAAGAAGAAATTTTCTATAATATGAATTTCTTATATGACGTGCAATTGATATAAATTGTAGGGTTGAAATATATGCGATACATAGATTGACATTGTTGATTTCTTGTGCTCAGTGGCCGATCGGTCAGTAGCCGGCCTTAGGCAATGCCTCCCAACCGGAAATGTGTCCACCTCTTTGTTATGATCGAAAGATACTTCCATCGTCCTCTGTAATTTCATGCGGATAATTATTTAAAGATTGTAAGTTATTTACATATATTTTTCTCATATAACATAGTTACAATCTCGGTTTCAAAGAACGCTCACTTTTTTTCCGTTTCATCACGCCCAATGGAGTCATCAGTTGCATGGAGCGTTTTATGATCTACAAGGTGGGAACAAAACGGCAATTATCGATTAAATGCCTCACAAGCAAGAAGAGCGATGCGCTCGTTTGAGGCATCCTCTTCTATATGCTGTGGGTGGGGTGGAATGCTGCTGCGTTTTTTTTTAAATTTTTTTAAATTTTAGAGTTTCTATTTTTTCTAGTTTACAGTTCGGGTTGTACTAGGTTAAAGGTTTGCAATTTTTTAACGATTCGTTATATCCGAAGCAGTTCAACATTTATTTACATTGCATTCTCACGTGGAGATTAGGAAAAAGTCAGTAAAGTTCCACTTCATTGATGGTGGATTTCACTTTGTAATACGGGAAAAATAACGCTGGGTTTATGGGGAAGGGAAGAAGAGCATTTTAATTATTATTTCGGTGCTTCAGTCATCAATATTAAATCTACTTATTACTACCAAATATTGTTAATATTTGCATTAGGATGCCAAGGAGGTGCATGTTATTTATATTTATTTATTTGTTGTCTTTTACTGCGTCCGCCATTTTGTATTATTTTCTTTATTGAAACGAACGGAATTGCCACCGTAACGTATGTTAATGACTGGTCTTTTGTGTTCACTTTTCACAATTTTCATTTTGGTACGTCGATATTTGTGTCTTTGTCAAAGAATGAAAGAAAATATTGGATGAGCAAGAAGAAGAATAAACAGCAACCGAGTCCAAAACGCCATGACGACCTGAGGATTGGGGAGTGCTTCCACTGCTCTGCCCTTGGACTTCCATTCGAGTTTGCGACAAGTTTGATGGTTTATAATTATGGTCGATCGCTTATTTGTTGTGGCGTGCCGTTGAACGGAAATATGAACAATAATATGAAACGTTGTGACCACGCAACCCTGCAGATGTCTATGCGGACGAGAGACATGGAGCTGCCCAACAAATGTGGGCTAACGGAAAGAATTTCAATGAAGGATTGGCGGAGAAGCTGAAGGCGAAAGAAGCAGCGGATGACCGATGAATCGACCTATAGAAGAATGGGTCGCTGCAGTGACCAGCGGTCACCAGCGCAAGATAAGTTGCTTAAAATTTTTATTAGCAACTTCGAGAGCGCGAACTTGATATAACGAGGCTTCGGAGCTCTCGATTTCTTCCTATGAAGCAAAGGACTCCACAAGAGAGATCAACATTTGGTGAAGTCGATCTCTTGTGTCAAAGTAGAATCCGTCTTCTCCCGTCATCCCTGCCGAGACTTCCAGAAAAATATGCAACCTTACAGAGTTCATAGAGTTTGTTGAGTGCATTTATCTTATATAAATAATAGAAGTCGGCATATGAACAGGGTCGTTGAAGAGATTGGTGGCGTTTGAATTTTCTCTTCTGCGCTCGATTTTGGCAAGTTTTTTGGCGCTTCAACTGGTATTTTCATGTGGTTATTTTTTAGTTGGGAAACGTTTTCTTTCGGTTTAAAAAATTTACGAAATTTCATAGAACTTTGGAAAGTTTTGCCATTAATTCAACGTTCATGAAAATGAAGCCAATCTTATCAGCTGCCGCATTCGTTTGCCGATATTGATGATGAATTGAAATCAGTGATACTCAATGATCTCTATAAGATTGCATGATTGGTCTTGGCAGATTGCTAAATGAAAATGTTGAGTGTGAAAATTGTCCAAATTGATCTACATCCGAGCACCGCCGAATTGCTCTTCCTGAGGACAGACGTCCTTGCTTTACTTAGGTGAATTCGAATTGTTATGGATCCACTCGTCTCTTATATATGCTTCCCTGTTATGACGCCACTCAAAACGCAGGGGTGCATCGATCGTGCAACGAAGAGGAACCTTTCGGCACTCATTTAGTAATAGAGATGCAGGTTTTGTAAGATGTTCAATCACATTCTGCGCAACTTCAGTGGCCTGAAATTGCTGAGATACTGAAGTATGCATTGTGATGTGATTGCGAGTGCACAGTAGGAATATACAGGAACGAAGAAAATATCCGCAGTGGATGGTTGTTTGTGATGTTAAACAGATTTATAATGCGATTCTTTAGGTTTATTTTGCTCCAGTTGAGTTGTCGAATATCTCGTTCAAGAAGAGCGAACAAATTTTTATGAGAAGGATTATTCAATGATGACATTGTTCGCTATTATTGAAAAAAACTGTTAGTACTATTACGCAGCCCAGTGATCGATAAATTTGTGGCGCAATAGCATTCATGTTATGGACGAGGATATTTGAGGCTTGAAATTGCAACATTTGATCCCCAAATTAGACTAGAAAAAGCACAGTGCAACCAATTATAAACTTGAATCTCATAGTAGCTCAATAAAGTTGACATTTTACTTTGCACTATACGTCGCAAAATTTGTGCAATTATTCAGTGAACCATTGTGTGGGGGGATTTATATGCGCCTTATTTTCTTTTTTTTCTAGTTTGTGTACGTTGCTGCATATCATCTGTATTGAGATGCAGCTGTAAATTTCTTTACACCCTGTAGCTATAATGAGGCAGCTTCCTAATGAGTTTGTTTCTTTGCCGATGCAAATTCTGTATGATAATTTTCGGCAATCTGATAAATTGTTGGAGTCCTGCTATGGCTGGACTCCAACAATATTACGGTACCCCAAAAGCCGCTGAAAAGGAGTCATTGGGCGGAGATGCCAGCTCCTTAGCGGTGACCTGTAGAGACCCCATTTCACCGTTGAAAAGAGACATCGGGCGTGACGCCAACTCTTTAACGGTTGCCTATAATGGCTCCACTGTATTGATGAAGACGAGTCATTAAGGCATTGCCATCACTCTACTGAGGGTCAGTGACCCCGTTGAGGTGTCGAAAAGGAGTCATTGGGCGAAAATGCCAGCTCCTTAATGGTGGCAGTAGGTTGTGTTGTGCTCTACGGGTGTCCCCCCAAGGAATAGTCTATATTGAGGTGTAAAGATTTACGGCTGTATCCTTTGACATGTGATTCGTCACTCCACTGTGTAAAAAAAAAGAAAATACGGCGCAAGTGGGGAGTCCTAAAACGTAGATGGTTCTGAATTATTGCATTATGAGGCTATTATGCGATTTCCACATTCATTCGGAATCATTCCTGCAACAGATACGTGTTTGAATCCTAAATGCAAATATAATCTCAACACACAATGTTGATGAGTAGGTAGAAGAGGGCGAATATGATGTTATTAATCGCCCTGGAGCTTCAATTTTATAATTGTTTGCATTATGACTTTTCTAGGCTATGTTAGGAGTGAAATATTGCAATTTCGAGCCCAAAATATTCTCACCCACAACATAAATGTTATTGTGCCACAAATTTATCCGGCATGGATGCGTCTGAATGAGATATTCGATGCTTAGCTAGAGTAAATTAAAGCTGAATAGATGCATTAGAGATCTCTTTAGCATTACCAACAACGATCACTGCAGATTGTTTTCGTTTTCTGTTCCATTCCTATTGCTCATTTTTTATGCATCACAATGCATACTTCATTTATTTCTTCCATTGCATGCCATTGTTGTTGCGCAAATTGTGACTGACATACTGCAAAACCTGCAATCCATTACTTAATGAGTTTCGAAGAGTTTCTTCGCTTTGCACGCTTGGTGATTCCTTTGTGCTTCGGTTGTGTCATCACGTGAAGTGTATATGAGAGGTGCGGGATTCATCAATAATTCGTTTTCACCTAAGCACTACAAGAATGCCAATACGTCCGGTAAGAGCGATTTAGTGTGCGTATGTAGTTAAATTGGGCAAATTTTACGGTCAACATTCCCTTTACATTTGCCAAACCTTTTTTGGGATCTGTGGGGGGGGGGGGCGGGGGAATGGCGGTGAGGAACTTGTTTCTATTTTGAACCGTTTAATATATCTGCATTTTGGGGTGAGTTAAAATTTCAAAATTCTTATTTCATTTTGAATGCCTTAAAATTTTTGTTTAGATCTGGGTGATAGGAAAAGAAGAACCTTTTCAAGTTTGAAAACTTTCTGATGTTTTTATGAGGAGGAAATAATTTTGGTCGACCGATTGAGTGTAGTGGGATATTTTCCAAGCGAATCATTCAACAAATTTTTGATTGCTAAATTATTCTTAGGATGAATGCGGGAGAGAAAAATGCTTTTTTTTTTATCTGACCAAATTAAATCTTTACTGTCTTCGGTTTAATTTTGAGAATTTTTTCCATTCGATTCAAAAATACGTCAGGGTAGGGTTCTTTGAAACACAAAGGAAATGCCGGCTAAGAAGAACATTTCATCGACCAATATCGTATGTTCTTTTGCTGTCCGGTACTAGAGGAGGCATCCATGAGATGTAGTCGATTTTCGGATTTATAGTAAATGAAGCATATAGAGGCGATAGTGAAGGGACTCCGGCTTGATTTTTGTGGTGGCCGAGTAGTTTTAATTTTTGAAAAAAAAACATATATGACCCATTCTGTAGTGATTGATGTAAGCAGCAAAAGGTGTGCGCATGGAGACTATATGGCGCATAATTGAAAATGCATAATTCAGAAACTATTTTATTTCAGTGAAATTCTTCGTCGATTTCGAGTTACTGTGCTGGCACGAATATGGAAAAAACTGCGAGAAGCGGTCTCCATCATGAAGCGTTAGAAATGCGTGAACCTTATTTTTTAAATGGTTAGTTTTTAATTACTGTTGCATATTCCGTTCATATTTTGTCGTTCGTAGTCAAAGATTGCTTTTTTCTTCATCATTTCCATGATATATGATTAGCGGAGTCGAAAAAGTAATTTTCGTGGATAGAATGCATTGATAAGGCAGCCAGCGATATAACTTTTCCTGAAAATTTCCCTTGCCAGAGCAAGTAGTCATTGCATCCTCTCTGCTTTATGGGAAGGTATTGTCAGAGCTTTACATTACATCTATTTACTTTGATAAGGCACGATGTAAATAGTGAATTTAGAACTAGTTCACTATTTACATCGTGCCTTATCCAAGTTGTTTCATTCTGCGGTTTATAAAGTGATAGAAGAGTAATGGATTTTGTAAAAAAAATCTGCGGAGCTTAATTCTGGCAGTATTTCATTAGGCAGAAACTTTTTTTCGCTGTTAGGAAATGCTATTCTATTTGCGGTTACTCAGTCATTTCGCAAGTTGTCATTATTAGGCGAGCAAGTTTCTCATTAGCAAAGCGAGCATTGAAATTTTAAAGTTGATCTAAGTACGATTCAGTTTGCTTGGAACTATTCATTAACAGCTTCATTTATATTAAGCTCTAATGTTCGAGTTCACTTTTATTTAGTGATCACATAATGAAAAGTTTATTGTAGTGCAAATGTTTCTCTCGAAAACGATCACATCGAATTTCGATGGCAAAAAATATCGATGAAATCAAAGCAATAGAGATTTAGCTCTAAGCTCATTTACTTCTTTATCGTTTTGAAGGCGGAGTTCAAGAGCGCGATCGTTGTTTTGTGTTAAGAGACGTGCTCACAGTAGTCCATTATTTCGAATTCACTTCGAACACTTCAGAATATATGATTTTTTTCTATCTGGAATGCAGTACAAAATATCTCACAAAATTTCAGAATAGCGAATTCTGTATTGTTGAAGCGATGAAATGCCTGAATAAGAAGGTGGCAGTGCTAAGAAGGCTGTGGAAAATGTCAAAGCGAATGGACATCCATGGAAAGAGGTGTGATCTTAACCAATATTATTGAGAGTTTACTGACTGCTTCTTTCATGAAATTTGTTCTTAGCTGAGAATATAAGTTTCATATGTGAAGTCGGTCGTGAAATTTAATCAAAGTTAGAAGCTTTCATTTAAAAAATTGATAATAAATTTTGTTAAAGTAATGAACACTTCTGATAACACAATTGCCTGAATGAAGCATATTTTCAATTAGCGGATACATATAAAACATTTTTTTAGGATTAAAGGCTTTCTTCGATTACATTTCTCATAAAAAATCTACCTTACATACGATGAGCAGAATTGAATGAAGAAGGCGATTGAGAGAATTTATATTTGAACGTTGATCCTTGATCTGTGATTTTCTCATAGCAATGTACTAGATATGCGTGGAAAGCATATCGTTAATATTCCAACTATTTTCTCACTCGTCACAAAATAAACCTAAAAGGGAGAGAGCTGTTGTGTTTTTAATTCTATCGTTTTGATTAGCAGTTAGGACAATTTTTGAGGGCCTTGTTTACTTCTATATAAGGTGCGCTTATCGACTGTAGTGAATGGCCTTGCTTTGTTCATTTCAATGCTGAAGATAATTCAAACAAGGTATTTTCTGCTTCGTCGGCTGTCACTAAGTTGCACTGCGCAATAAATTTCAATTGTTCGAGTTGAGACAGTTTAAGCGATTTGTGTTGTGGTGAATGAAATTTCCATCATTCAAACACTTTTTTTTGCAGGCGCCAGGCGCTTTGTTAGTGGCAGTTTTGGTTACCAAACAAACGTCATTAGTGGAAGTAAGAATTTCTTAAATTCCTCTAAAATATGTCGCCCCCTACACAAGGGAGGAGGTTGTTTATCGTTCGAGGTAGAAGAGTTGAAGAAAGCCGTTCTGCACGGTGCTAAAAAGATGTCTTTGAACTTTTCTTTTTATAGCAGTGAGATGATGTGAAAATAACCTTTTTAAACTACATTCTTTTAGATAGTTGCATTTTTTTTCATCTTTAATTTTTCATTTCATTTAGAAAATAGTATGCGGCACATCTCTAAGTTTGCAATGCGGAAATTTAGATGTTGCGAATAAAGTGATGTAGTTGATGGTCGAACTTCACCGATTTCACAGAGGGTGAAATGAGGAAGCATTTGCATATCGCGAATTACCATCGCATGTATTGTGGATTGTCATTCACACATGCTTTTCATTTGTTTTTCGAAGCATTTCATCCTGCGATCTCATTTTTCAATGGGCTCTCAAGTGCTTTCCGTGTGGTATTAATCGAGTGTTTTCAGATTGGCAGGAATACCGACTAGCTGGTAGAATGTTGAAATGGGGCGAAAGAAGCGGCTTGGATGGTCTTATCCGAGAGCTACGAGTCTATTCAGTATGCAGAGAGCGAAATTATTATATTTTCTCGCTTTATGTTTCTGTATTTTGCAATTGTATATGAGGCACATATTTTTGCATTTTGTGTTTCTTTATGATTTTCTTCATGGTTGTTATTGTTGTTGCTGCTGCATGGTGTTGTTCCACTTGTTGATTTCTGGTATGATTGCTGTAATGCTTTGTGTTTCGCCACTCTCGGTATTTTAACGGAGAATTTTATTGATGACTTTCTGAGGGAAGGGTGAGGGCTGATTTCAAGTCGAGGTAGCTGAGTCGAGAGTGGCGTTGGTTAAAGGTTTGCCTGTGTCGTGTTCACACTGAATGAGGCCGGTGGAAACAGTAGACCGTCGTGGCGTCCAGTGACTAAGGGTGTCCGAGTCAGTCCTTCAAAGATTGCGCTGGCGTGTATGCAGCACTACGGACCGCGGAGGATTGCGGCCGCAGGCATCTCTGGTTAGCTTGTCAGGCAGTGTGGGAGCCGAGCTGCAGTGTAACTTGTTTTTTTCTGCATAAGGCGGACAGGATTTTTTCGCAGTTTGTTGAAGCAATGCGGGAGCTGTCATGTTCGGGCCTTGAGTTTTTCGTTTTCTGGGCTGCAAAAGTGCCGGATGTGGCACGGTTTTTGGTGTGGCCTGGGTGACGCTCATCTTTCGTTTCTAAAGTACTTCGGAGAGTTGTAAGGCTTGACAAGTTCACGTGTGGCGCACATTTGACCTATCGTCGAAAAATTTTGGCGGCTTTCGGGAGCTTGTGCGTAGACGTGATTAAACCTGAGAGGGGGATGTTCCACTAGTCCTCTTAGGTTTTATTTCCTCTCGCTGAGAATCATCATTTGCGGTGCACCGCTCCGAGAATAAAACCGCACTCATCATCATTCTTTTCGCCCATGCAGTAGGGAAACAATATGCGCTTTTGTTCAACCTGAGGAAATAGTTCCCATTTTCGACCTCCACTGTCGTTATTTATGCTTCCACGATAGTGATGATTCATGCTTGTCGGGGACTTTTTCTTCTGATGTCAGCGGTTCCTTTCTCTCATTGCTTCACTTCTTAAGAACAAATATAACTTCTTTAGGCTTCGCGAATTTTATTCTGCTTGGTGCTATGAGATTTTTCTCCTGCTTTATATACGTAAAGTGGATGCACGCTGCGATTTCTACAATATTAACCCAGATACGTAGTTTTGGGTTCAACGCCGTGTATAGTAATGACTGACAACGAATGCTAGAACTGTCAACGGCAAACTGCAAATATCCGATCTTAGGTGTTCACCGAAATTTTGACTTCTTGTGCTGCATGAGCATTACAGAAGTAGTGAACCCATCTAAATGCTTCGAAGTCGCTAAAAAGCAGAAATATTAGGGAAGGTAATCATAGGCAAGTACTCATCACAAAAATTTGCTTGCTTTTGGTGGATCAACTCAACATCGTTAATGACTGCCGATTGTCGCTGCCCAGCCAAACGCATCAGAAAGCCACTATAACCGTTCGCACCTCGAGTACTCTAGCATTTCTTGAGAATGTGTTTCACTCACACATCCAGGACGGCTTTTGAAATATATACGAACTCTGCTATCTAAAACGGACTACTGTGAAACGGCCTAGGGGTGTTCGTTGCTTCCATCGTGTAATCTTTTCAATTCTGATACCGTATCTGCGCTGTGATACCATATTAGACCGAAATAACCGTGATACCGTATTTGCGCTTCAATCCACACCCATAAAGCACAATAGACCTTAAGTTTATGACTCTTCACTGATAATGGAAGTAGCTTCTCTATTTTTCTGATAACTACTCCCGCAAAAAATACTTTCGAATCAAAAAATAACACCACGTGATCCATTGAATCAACGTTTGCAACTAATACTACAAAGTATTACTAGCAGGAACAACAAAAGATGCCGATTATAATAATAAGTAATCCCTACTGGTGCCGCAAATAGGTACCACATACAGCCAAGTAATATGAGCATTGGCAGTAATAAGATTAACCAATCGAAATTCCTATCAGTCTGTAATCGACCAAAACTTGACTGATGACGAAAGGCGTTTAGAAAAACCGAACTTTTGCTGCGCCCTGGAAAAATGAACTGATATTTTTCGCTGGTAGAATCCGATGGAAATTTGACTTCCAGTTTGAATTCTCAGAGACATTGTGGGATATTGTTTGATCAATACAGCCACATTTCACGTAATTTTATTCAAACAACAGCAAATGAACAACCAATTTAGAACAATCAGCATGGAACAT
This sequence comes from Baylisascaris procyonis, assembly GCA_037389465.1. Lineage (NCBI taxonomy): Eukaryota > Metazoa > Nematoda > Chromadorea > Rhabditida > Ascarididae > Baylisascaris > Baylisascaris procyonis. Next base: position 939,581 of record JAZARR010000197.1, read on the forward strand.
ATAAAAACAAATCTACAACAACGCTACAGCCACTGCGGTATGAAAGTAAGGATGTTTCATGGAAGCGATAATAGCAAAAGAAACCATGAGACAAAATTCTGAAGGAAGTTCCGAGTGCAGAGACCTTTGGTTGCGAAGTCCGCAATTTCCTTATGATGAGAAGTTCCACATATAATCTGACAGGTAATTATGGCACCAGATTGGAAATAGTTCGGTAGCAATGCCTCAATACCACACCACACATAGTCGCCTGAACACCGACATGGAGAGGTTGTGATGCAGGAGGCAACTGTCTTTTATACTACGCGTTTAGTGAAGTGCACAGGCGGGAACTAAACTGTTTGCTGTAGTAATCCAAGGACGCTTCACCACTGCCCCTTTGGTGAAAGGAGAATACCTATAACATTATATATAAGATATTCTATAAGATGCGAATAAATCAGAGTTTATATTTTCTCAGATGACGTTGTTTAAAGGATGCGCTCAAAAGGTCTCATTTAATTCTTTGCAATTAAAAATATTATTAGTGATGTTCATACAGATATGTATATCTATGAAACAACTGTCCTGTTAGTATATAATGAGCAAAAAAATCATTTAAGAGCATTGCCTCAATTTTCTACTCTCCATGATTTAACAATATATTTATTAAGTCAGCTCTGCTATATCTGTAACCTTCCGTCATCTGACAATAAAGCATATCCGGCTTATTCCACATTGGCTTAGTAACGATGGAAATGTCTCTGGCAATTGCCGTTCGTGCGACACCAAAATATAAACTAGCACAAACATGCAACATGTGCAAGCCTGTAAATTTTGACCATGTGTATACGTAGACGCTATGGCCTTCGAGCTTCCTCATGTCAAAGCTGAAGAACACAGGGATATAGATTTAGGAACATCGTCATTACTGAAACGTTGATTAAAAGTTCATTTAATTAGACAAATCTACGGACATCCTTATCGTTGTTCGGCATCGCTGCGTTACCAACTCGTATCTATTTTGCGGCCGATATAACGTGTTGTGTCTCCTTTTACCTGCAAACTATCATTTTTGCTCTCACGTATTTCGATATTCTAAACATATTTCATTCGTCTAGAAAATTCATTCGAAAAGGAAAAATAAATTAGTGAACTGTTTTGCGTTGCATGTACGTCACTATGCAAATGTATCCGTAGGCTGGTGTGTCGGCGTACTGTGTAGGCTATTCTTGCGACTCGCCAACGACAGAACCATGTCATTGAAATTTGAGGGATGTGGCTTACATCATAAAGTGATATTCCAGTCAATTCTCATTTCTGTCAGGCCTCTTTTATAACTGATGGAACTTCAAAGACTTACCCGAGCTTATTCAAGTCTTCTGCATTGGAACACGCATCTCTCTGCTCAACCGTTTCAATAATGAAATACGAAAGTGAACACGGCTGAATATTTCGAATGACGTTCACTTCAGAAATTTATTTTCTCTCTTTATAAACTTTATCTACATTCACTCATAATATCAGCAATGCATTAACGCGAAAAAAAAGTCCAGTGATATTTTTTCATCGGACACGTGATAAGCTCTGATTAAACATTACAATCATCGAAATCTTTCAATCGTTGAAGAAATATTTTGGACTTTCCTGAAAATTTGTTTAATGAAAGAATTCAGCATATAGTTTTGCAGCTATTATTGGATCTCATAAATTGTACTTCCGATATGTTAATGTGATATGTGAATGATTTGATGTTTCTTGCAATCTATGAATGAAATTCCAGTGGTATTTTCAGTAAAAAGCTCTAAGAAGCGTAATTCATGAAAATCAGGAAACGCACCGCAGGGAGTACAATTGCGGAAAGTCTGCTTAAATCAAATAACACTTTATTGCGTTATAATTATACAAACGACCTAATAATTATCATATTTTTCACTAATGCTTCCTTTGCATCTGCGGGATTTTTTCGTTTTTTCGCTTGGAGACGGTTCTAGCTCGTCGTTGAAACCTTTATTGCATCGCTCATTGATTAATGCAAATATTTGAGCGATATGATCGCTACAAACAGAATGAAAAATAACATATGATCGTGTTCGGAGATGTTTTCTTATATCTACAGTTTAATCAAAAAATTTGCCCTTTTACTGTGAGTGAATCAGTTCACTTCACCCGAAGATCAAATACCTACTGAAGCATTGATATTTCTTAAACTATCACATTGATTCTTCATTGATATCTGCGATATAGGCGGTGATGTTTGAACGTGTCAATGGCGTGCTCATCTCCTACGAGAACACTTACGTGGCATTTTTTTCGATAGTGTTCATCTTGGTCGCGTGTACTCATATGCGGCTTTATTTACTCGTAAAGCCTGCAACTTCCAGATCTTAGTGCTTATCAGTGCCGAATTCGAAACGGTCCATGCCTCTGACTACCATTCATTTGGGAGAGGGGAAGGGGTGTTTATTTACAGTCGATAGTTTTCTCACGTCTGCTATGTGCTCATTCAGGCACTAAAACCACGGTTTCTCATTTTGGCTATCTGAGTAGCAAGTTTCTTAGCGTAATGGAATGAAAAAAAAAACTGGAAGAATGTTTCAGGTGATCGAACGGTCATACAAATCTGCGGGAGATTCATTTTTTTTCATGCCGTCGAAAATTTTCCCTGCAAAATTGGATCATGTAGCAGCGTTGTAGGATTTGCGTATGTGTATATTTTCAGTGCATATGTCGTTAGATCTATCGGTTACTTTCAAATTAATAACCATTTAAATAAACTTTGCGATGGTGTCTCGAATCTTGGTTGGATTCGACCATCATTCTTACATGCTTCTGGCAGTTTAAACTTGTGAAACGCGTAGTAGGCAAAGTCACATTTGTGCTCATCTACGTACGCGAGCATGCGTTTATGTCTTTGTATGTCGAACAACTCCACTTAGAAAGCCACTGAAAATAGACTAAAGAAGTGAGACGCATTTCAGAATTCATATATACTTTAAATTCGCCCATTTGTTCAACTATATTAGGTATTTTAGAGAGATACGAAAATTTTTTGAATGCTTTTATTTAGCGATCGAAATAGAAAGAATAAAGGAATTATTTTGCAAATTGGTGAGTTATTTTTGACGACGCTAGTTAGCATATTAGCATATTAGAAGCGCATATGGCGTAAATTTTTCTGGCCATCTTTTCGACATCCTCGTAGTGATTCTATGAGTTTTTGATGAAGGTCTAAACCAATTCAATATGGGTGAAATTTTGCATGTGCTTTACGATTGCTCGTTTTGTGTCTCATGCCTGCTGTGTGGTAACAGATGAGGTTTTCGAATGCCTGAATGGCAATATATAGTTTTGCCTCATGCCAGCTGAGTGGAATATACTGATCGATATAACATTATCTTTTTAAATTGAATCTTCAATTCATTGCTCTTGTAATTTTTGCTAAAACTCATTCGTACGAAATATTACAACGTTTCAGTATGCGACTCTAGAAACTCGAAAAGTTTGGATTAAAAGAATTGAAGTTGTGGATTTTATTTTCGTTCCGTTCCTGAAAACTCACTATTCGTATTACCATAGTTGAAAAATAAAAGATTTTTCAAGGTTTGCATCATGACTGCTTGTGGCTGAAATAATGCTTCTATCAAAGCGACGTCTTGTTCGAAGGATTTGTATTTTATCCATTTCGCTATACCTGCTATATTACGGTATTCGAAGTATCGTACTCGGCAATTCACCTATTGATCAGGTTTATAACGGCAAAGATACGATACATCCGCTTAGATTTTGCAAGCTCATTGTGTTGCTTTGCCCTATTCTACATAAGCAGTGCTTTCACAGCTATATGGTTGACATAAATGAATAGAGAAAGCAAAGCAAGTGGTCTGATGTGAGATATCAATAATACGTTTAGATCAACTCAGTCAAATCAATACAGCAACAATCCATCGCTATTGACTTCCACCTTCAACGTGGTGTTGCCACCCTTAAAGATATTTCATTTTGCAATCGCTCAAATATAGTCGCAGAAAACGAATTTTGTGCTGAAGAAATTTAATGGCCAATTGACTGAGATAAAAGGCATTTCGAGGCGCTTTCTCAATATTTTCTGTACTGAGCTATCAAACGGTTAGCCAAGCACAAATTATGTCAGCCTTCTTCACCTTATTATTCCTTCTATATATCACTTATAATAAAATGACTAGTTCCATTGTTATTTACGCACTTCAACGATTCCACAAAATTAGATGAAGGCTCGAAATCGGATTCCTTTTCAATGAGCATCTAATGCTGATTGTCTCCACACCAGCAAATACCGATGTGAAGCCCCTCCCATGCCTCATACAGAATTTTTTCATCGATACTAGAGCGCGGTTCAATGCGAGGTTTGCCTCAAATATCTCCAATATTCAAATAAACCAGTGAACAGAAAATTTTTTCAATACTGATGCATTCATTTGTCGATATTCAGATCTACATAATGAATGCATATGTTATCGCTGATGATACAATAAGGATAACGATGATTATGAAATGTGATTACTCACCTCGATTAACACTTTACGTGGGTCAGCACCAATACGCATCAGTGCATATTGAGGAACTTCAGAGCTGTTCAAGACGATGGCAACCAAAGTAACGATTTTGCTGTAATGACCAACGCCCCATATATTTTATTATGCGAGAATGACCGATGGTTTCCTTTTGAAACATATAGTCACACTTAAGAGATATGAAAATAATGACCAATTATTGAAAAGTTGGTTGTTTTGTCGGTTATTTGAAGTAACAGATGGATTTGAGTACGTCGATGACGAATAAATTTTCAACTTTTCAATCGTATTTGTCAAATTTTCTTAAAAATTTCTTAGAATCTATGATTTTGAGTAAGAGTTATTCTGAAACTTTAATGAACATTGCCTCGCAAGAAAGAAAAATGTTTTAATCTCACGAATTTCTGAATCCTTGATGAAAATAGACTATCAAACGAGACAATATTCAATGAAAGATGATGAATACAACAAGGATATTGACTACACTCATGAGAAGTTCATGAAGACAGGAAGATATCGATTATATGCGAGGTAAGTTTGCCAAAAATGATTACTCGTCCGATGGTTTCCTCGAAGATTCGGTAGTTTCGCCTGCAGCAACAAAAATATCCTTCTTTTTCCTAAGTGCAACGTCCACATTAATCATCTATCTGCATCGAATCATTGGGCGTCCGCATCGAATCCTTCGACCGACCATCCAACTTAGCATATTCCCGGTATACCCGCACATTAGAAATATGCCTAGATGGATGTGGCGCTTATTGTTGTTGAATGTCGTTGTATTTTATTGGTTGAATAAGTATAGACAACAAGAGAGTATAAGTCGTTATCTAAAGATGCACTTTGATGAGGAAAATTTTAATCATCTATTGAAAAGCTTTTAAAGAATACTTGAGAAATGAAAAGAAACATAGGAACGAAGTCGCCGTTTATCAGTGGGTTGTTGATGAATGCTAATGAACTATTTTCCAGCATTGTGCCACTTTCATCCACTTTCGAAATCCCTGAAATCATTATTTGCGCTATTCATTTTCATGTTCAACGCCTCACAGTTAATCGAGATTAGCTGAATTTGCCATCGTAGACATTTACGCCTTGTTCAGTTTCATCAGTTCTCAGATAAAATTTGGAGATTCTCAGTTGTCCCTCGAAAAATCTAACGTTCTATTTTTCACTGCAATGTTTCCTTTGGCAAAGTTCTTATGAATTGCAATTTGCCTTCGATTGTAAAATTCTTACAACTGGTATATGCAAACAGCCAATTACTCCTCTTTTCTTCCATGCTTGCAACGCTCCATTATTAACTGTGCAACGCTTTACCACTGTTTCCTTCAAAGTTTCACTGCTGATTTCTCTAAGATTCTTTTCAAAAGCTCTCTCTCTGCTAAGAGTTGAAAATCGGTTCTGCAGATGTACATATGCTGGAAAATACGGTCAAGTGGTACTTACAAAAGAAATGATTCATGACGCTTTACATGGTATCTCGTCCGTCTATATTAGCCATACTGCTGAGCCATTGCTACGTAAACGATTACGATTAATTGATGCTCGTGTCGACGTGATTCAATCTCGGCCTCATCGTTTAGCTGTATGTGTTGCACCGACTGCACAATTTGCCGCATGGATAATTCTTCCTCGCTTCTTTGAGGTATATTTAGAATATCGTGATAAGATATTTAATGTTTGCAATTGATTAGGTAAAATAATATGTCGAATGCATAAAAATTCTCAGATTAAAATTTTGCTGAGTTTCAGAGTGTTTCTCTTTTTTTTTTTTTTGCTTGAAGAAACCGAATTTTCTCGATTGAATTCAAAGTCATTCATAAAGGAAATGATGTATATGTGGAATTTATGAAGTGCTCAAATTTGGGAACACTTCTTGAGGCAGGAATAAACTAAATGCTAAAATGTTGCATTGCAAGATTTGAGAAGTAAATCTTATAAGTTTGATCGCTTAAAATAACAATGATTTCTCTTGGCGATATTATCTATTGTTGCAATAATTTTTGAAAAGTACGGTCATTATATACGGTCATATACGGTCATTAGTGTTTTCCAATCGAATGCCTTCGATTTCTCTATGCGAAAAGTTGCACTGATGTCATCTGATGGCATACTCTTAATTTCAGTTTCGTTTCCATCAACAGCTTTGCTTTCAATTTTCACATCACCAACCTTTCCTCCTCACCTAGAATTTCTTATTATTTGAGGCAGGCATAGCTCGTATGCAGTTCAAATGCCTTTTAATTTTTAGCCGCCCTTTTCAGATGTGGATTTCACACGGCGCAACGAAATTCTACTTAATAGTTCAATCAATGACACCCGAATTTGATGCAATGCTGCGCATCTACGAGAACGATCCTACTATCGACGTGGAACGAATACCATGGGGCGTTCTACCGGTTGCAGAAGGCATTTCTGACGATGATGACCCCAATAAACAACTTATTCGTTCGGAGGTAAAGAAATCCGCCGTCGCGAATTGTTCGTCTTTAATTTTATTTCTTGTCGATTTGGACGCAAATGTTTCTCTGCACTTTTCTTGCCTCGAGGTGCAGTGATGTTCGCTTAGGTGGGCCTTTCACGTAATCGAGGTTCTTCGACTTCTCACCGTCCCAAAACCTGATCATTCAGCTCCAAATAAATGCCTTTCCCGAGAGGATAAATGCAAAACGTTTGGTTCATAGATTTTCATGAGACGATTGCCGTAGTGATAGAAAAGTTGTGTATATTGTGCGCATAAGAGCTCTTCCGCCCAGTATAATATAGGTATTGGCTCTTAGAGAGGCATATAAATGTTGAGATCCACGATAGTCCTCCTATAATCGCCGTAATAACTCGCAGAGGGAAACCATCGAGAGCAAAATAAGGCTTTCTACCTTATTATTACTATTACTATTACAGGATGCGACGATAGTTCGTTTTTCATCATTTTGGGAACGAATAGAATCGAAAAATCTAAACAGTGGTTTCTTTCAGGAAAAGAAATCATATTGTAATGGCGCTAATTGTGTTACCTGTTGTAAGTTTTCTAATAATTACTAGAAATTAGTTGCAGCTAACACTATCGTTGAATGACTGTGCGCATCGAGCTCGACGTAATGCTGAATATGTCGCATTAGTCGACTATGATGAGATTTTCCACGTAAGGAGTAATTCGACACTACTTCAAATGCTTGACTCAATGAGCGACAATGATCGTAACATCGCTGCATTTATATTCAGAAGTTCTTATGCATCTTTTAATGTAATTTTTTTCTTCCGTTATATTCAAAATTTTCGATTCTTTAAGAAAATTTGCAAATCAAATATAACGATTATTGATGCGAATTTTTATTCTTCAAGTATTCTATTGTTTTAGAAAATATCAGGCAATAGCTGCATTCATAAAAATGTTGCTGTTTTATGAAATGGTCGATTCTTATAGGTCGAACTTCCTGTCTATCTACTCAATTATTATCATGTTGGTGTGACGGATGATTTGCCGAAGCAAATTATCATTGAAATAACCACTTTTTACCTCTAAGAAAATCGGCAACTTTCGTCATCGATAGAGTGATCTGAAAGTCATTTAATATCCACTCGTCATATATCGATAAGCAAAGATATAAGCAATTATTTGTGTTCATCACACCAATAAACAGTGAAAATTTCAAATTTTCTTTTTTTTTGAGGATCACTCACGATTCGTCAAACATCCATCGAAAATAAACTTCAATTCACTTCAAAATATTTCACTTGAGAATAATATTAGTCCAACAGGTGAGATGAGTAAGGTGAGTGATAAATTTTTTTTTTTATTCGAATATACTACTGCTGTAATCTTATAGCAATTAGAAATGATTTAATTAGATCATAACATCTCTAGACATAATCAGAATATTCAAAATTCTTTTTTTCGAAACTTTTCATCATTGAAATGTACTAGAATATTGAAAAATACATTCGAATTGATGAGTGTTCTCATAAAATATAGCTCAATTTTGAGTTTATCAAATTATAGATTAAAATTTTGAATTTTTAGCTTAAATTTAAGCTTTCAGTATACCATTATTATATATGATACTCGTAGTGCTCACAAGACTTCAACTATACGTTATAACTAATATTCGATGATAAAACTCATAGTTACTTGAATGCTTATGTTCAGTCTCCATCTTGAACAACTTAATACTAGATATTTGCTACAGATAATAATGCGGCCCGAAATGGTAAAAACTTCATATGTGCATATACCTGGAAGGATGGAGAAGGACGAATATAAATCTATCGTTGTTGATCCAATCGTTGGACAAATCTTTCATTTAAGGTTTGCTTAAAATATGCTTCAAACGAGCCTACTTATATGGCGTTTTTTTGTTCATTCCTTTGGAATAAAACCGATTTATAGAACCTTTCTCTCATCATCGTTGCCTTTCTGCACTGTAACAACACAAAATGCGTTAATGCCTAGTGTTGCCCCTCCATCTGCATAGTTGTCTATTTGAGCGCTTTTAACAGCAGCTCTCTTGTTTTCAGTTGTTCGTTGTGGGATGTTTTTCTTATACAAATGTATTTTGCAATCTGTGGTGAACATATTGGAATCCGGTGCCATATTAAATGTTCCAGAGCATCACTAACAACAGGACGTCCTATTCCTTACATTTGGCAGGATGCGGGCATTTCTTGCATAGTTCCCATTTGCGCAATCGAAGCGAAACAATCATATACTTTGATTGGAACAGCCGAAATATGTTGTCTCGGTTTAGGCTTGTTGAATGGATGCTCGCAACGCCGAATATTTCTTTGCCTAATATGGAATTATCGAAATATATTCCGCAATGGACAACGCAATATGAACATCGAATCCTCAATGAAAGGAGGAGACTAGAAAAGAAGAAAGCATTAGGATCGTTCCTAACACTCGATGATAAGGAATGGCCAAACCGCTCATATGAAGTAATAACTTTCTTTCAGTGAGACATATTTGAGAGTTAGATTCTTGTAAATGCAATTTTCAATTTCATTGAGGTCTATGCTTGCCTACTAAGCATGATCCCCGTTCCCCCCTCCCCACTCTCCACATTTTCTCACGAAACGTTCACTCCTCATAGTGACAGTTTTCTTTGCTTTTCTACCTATCTCATTCTCATTGAAGTTGACATCTTCTATCAAATGAAGTTTGTATTAGTCGTTCTACTTCACTCTGATGTAAAATTTGCAGGCAGCACAACAGTTGGAGGATTGCTTTCTGATGTATTTGCATGAGGAGGATACTTGTCCTTCTCACTTCAAATGCACTCCAAACATCACGGCGGTCAAAATGGATGAATGGATTTATAGTGAACAAACTATGGTTGTCATATAATATATCAACATCTTTATGCGTCACTTTTTTCGCTTTGTCGTGCAACGTCACCAATAGAAGCGTAACTACTACCTATATATTGTTGTTGTATACTTTTCAACAAGTCATAAATTCCATCTTTTCTTGCCAAAGCGTAAGTCTGAGAAACGAAATTTTTGAGCATTGAATTAAATAAGAAGAAAAACTTCCAAATATTACTTGGAAAGTCTTGAATCCGAGTGAGGCTAAGCATCAATAAACTCCTGACTATTGCTAAGAAAGCTTCGGTCCTTACCGCAATTGAAAATGGAGGCTTTATTTACTGAAATCCTGAATCCGTCTTCAAGGAGAACCGATTGAAGAATAAAACTTGGGCACAGTCGGCAGAGAGAAATCTAAACGAGAGGTCATAAGTTGCTTACTTCAGCAACTTTGCCAAAGCGGTAGATGGCTTACAATTTTTAAAGAGCAGATTTATTTGTTATTATGAAACCTCAGCATCGGTGCTACGAGTGGTTGAGTGACCATTAATTTTCTACCGCTATTTGCTCATCTTTTTTTTTTTTGATTTTCCTCATCATCAAAGCGTAGCTACATCTGATATGCGATTTGTGAAAGTATTTTGAATTTTTCGAATGAATTGTCGATTTTCCAATTCTAGTTTAGATATACCATGAGATGGAAGCTCGGCCTCGAAGCACTGATCTCATTTATATTAATCATGTGAAAATGAGGTTGCCAATATCATTGGTTGATATATCATAACGTGTTGTTGAGATTCGGTAAAAATTTCTACGGTCGACAATATATCTGCTACTTGTTCATTTTAACAAATCAATGGTGGAAAATTGCCTGCAGAAGACATCTAACTGCTGATTGCTACAAACTATTATGTGAATTGATGCATCGCTGTTTTGATGCAAATGATCAACTCACAGTATTTCTCTAAGAATTTCCAATGCGTCTGTGGCATTAAAGTGGCCGTATATGCCCTTCCACAAGATAAGATCGTTGTAAATGAGATCAATAATGTCAGTTCAATTTATTCGTCGCCGACCATCATCGGCCGCTACTTGCAAATGTTCTAATGTTTTTTTCTCTTTCGTTCTGTTTTCTTTTGCTCTATCTTTCTCTATCTTTTTGGATAAACCTGATTCCCTTCTACTGAAAAAGCAGAAGTACGCTGAAGAATCAATGATTTCATGATGTCCTTTGTTTTCATTTTTCCGAGTGCAATCAGATCGATTGATTGGCTCTCATTTCAAGCAATCTGACCTCTGAAAGATGAGAAACTGATATGCATTTAAATTTTCATAGCATTAGAAATTCTGCCTCCTCCTTTCGAAATTGGTGATCAAGATATGAAGTCATAATTGAATATATGATGCATCTGCTATATGTTCATCCCAATCAGACAACGGAATAAAATGATTTCAAACGATTTTCGAATATTGATTTCTACAAATCACTGTGCAAATTGATGCAAAAGTTCATCGATATTCCCGTGAAGAGGAATTCACAATGTGACCTCGAAAATTTGTTTCTGGAAAGCATGGATCTTTGTAAATGAAGTTGGAAGCGTTATTTCAATTTATTCGCCGATAAATTCTTCCGTCAACCTGAATTGATTCGATATTCGGTTTTTTTCTCTTTTTCTACCGCCATTTATTTTTCCTTTGAATAGTGAAATTGGTATTACATGCTCTTGCCTTTGCGAAATTTTTTCGCATATCTTGTGATCACAGATTACTTTGTGATCTGTTTTTAAAAAGGTTTTTTCACGGAAAAGAAAAGGCAGCTGAACGATTCACCTAATCGTTTTAGCCCACAAAGCTCATAGCAATTACAACCGATTTTTGCAGGAACTAAATGCTCTCTGACTAGAGAGGTTTACCAGCCAGATTGGGAAGCGAGCCCTGAACGCCACAAATCTTAGAAAACTGATGCCGGTGGGGGGATCGAACCTGAGTACTGTTTGGTAGATTCAATTTTATTCATCACAATCCAGTTCAGTTTTTTCGTTAGGCACTAAGTTCTCTATGACTAGAGAGGTTTTGGAGTCTCATTAGAAAGCGGGCACTGAAAGCCACAAATACTAGAAAACTCCTAGCGCGGTTGACGGTGCCGAACCTCCCATGCTCTATTTGAGAGCTGGACACCTTGCCGATTAGGCCACACAATCATCGTTGTTTCTTCCGTTTGCGCGTCTGAACAGCTAAAATTTGAAGAATGGGTACTATGCGTTGGATTAGGGGAAAGATGAAGCTGTTTTTTGCTCGTTTATTATTCTTTTTTCGACAAGGACTTTGAAAATCATGCTACGGTCTAACTTCGTTTTCATTGGTTACATGTGTGATGTTTGGTGGATACTACTCTCAGCATGTTGATTGTGCTATGTTGGAGATGGTCGTTCGATTTTAATGAAATGTAACAGCTGTTATGTAATATTAGTATGGCTATGTCGATATTTCTATCTATTATATTTTTTCAACGATAGCTGTATAGCTCGGCTTTTGTCAGCCTCATTTAATAGCTTAGCGGCAATGCCGTACTGTATTGCTAGCCTTTGACTATCTTTCTTGCATTCCGCGGTGCAAATCGTACTTGTAGAGTCTGGGAGGATGTATGATTTTCGCTCCATTCTCAACTGACACTGACGACTTAAGTCGTTCAAATAATTTCCAAGTGTTAAATAATAAAGTGCTGCAATTTTACAGTAATGATTCCATCAAATCGGCATATTCCTCGCATTTTGTCTTAATGAGTTGGTAGTTCGCTGTGTTTTCGACCTGCTATTTAATTTTGCTTCATTTTAGGGTAAGAAAGGGGGGGGGGGGCGCCTTTAGGTGTAACTTACAAGGCGTTGGTGGGGAAGTGTCATGGAGGTGTAAAATTCAGCGTTACTGTTAAAGGAAATAGTTAGTTTATCGATGAAGGTCTGGAACTGAAAAAGGGTGGAATAATTGAAAATAAACTAGGGGTCTCAAGGAAACGTGGAAGTACGGCCAAAAAAAAAACACACAACAGCAAACCGTTAAGACCAATGGGATGGAGAGGAAATGGGCATGGATATTGGAAAAGATAGTATAACGTTCTCAAGAATTTGTTGCACTGCTAGAACAACTTGCCTCACAAATAACGAATTAACCAAATGCTGCTATACGTTCTATAAAAAGACTTATTTTTTTACGTCTCGATCGGGCTGAAAGGTGAATCTATTATAACATATGATGAAAGTTTTCATGCATCATCAAGTATAAGTACTCTAAAATTCTTTCGAGGTATATAGTATGTCTACTAAAATTTGACTAGAACTAACCAGATGAATGGATACAAACGTATACCCACTTGCATACACTTACAGAGACACTGCCAACAAATTGAATGAAGATTTCTTTGAACAAAGATTCTTTAGAAAATTTCGAACGCGCCTTCGCCGTTGGAATAACCGTATACATCTTCTAGAAGACATGTTCTATATAGCTTTCAGTATAGAGTGGTGCGAGTCGAGAATAGTCATCCAGAAAATGTTGTGGAGACTGGGAATTTAACTGTATTTATGCATCGTTTAAAACGTTTCAATATGCACTCCATAGTAAGAATGAATTGCTGAAAATTCGTCAGGGAGTGATAGGTTAGTCGACTGATGCATAGTTCTACTGCAGTGTGCTTTGAAGTGTTGGTTTATGATCTATTCTCTGATAATATTTTTCTGGTCGTGCGTATTTATGTGTTCTTCTATGAATAAAGATTCTTTATAAAGTACGCAAACAAGAGCCCCAAATTATAGTCATTGCGCGCTTTACAAATGCAACTCTGCAAAAGTTTCCGAAAACAGCAGAAAATAGATTTGAGATGGACTCATTTTCAATCATTAACAAGAATACACGAACATCGAGTGGCGTATATACAAGCGCATCAAGAACTGAAGTATTTCAAACAGATTATAATGATGCTGCAGTTTTGATGGACTTTTTAAATCACACTGCAGCAAAATAATGGTATGTTCAAACGAAGATATCTGTCAAAACCGAATTTTTGGAGTGAACGAAAAACCCGACCGGCTGAAATTTTCAACACGTAAAAAAAGTTTTGGTTTTTGGCTGAATTCCTGCTACGAGATAAATATATTCAAAACATTTCATGGAACTTCATTTCTTTTTTGAAGTCACTCTACATGTGCTTGCTGCTCTGATAATAACAGGAAACGATTAACAAATTGGAAACAACTGAGATCGGCTCCATACAATTACCAATGGATAATACCAGTATTTTCACGAACTGCAAGCGGTGTGCGCTTTTCTTCATCCGCTTTTTTTCATTGTTGATCGGTCGACAATTCTGGATGTGTATAGAGTTTTCTTCTCCGTTCCCGCACTGTCATTTTCTGCAGAAATACTGAAGGATCAGAATAAAGGCTTTGAACATTCTCACTCCCTTGTTAAGAGGACAGGGCGGCAACCTTGAAAGTTCATGTGCCTATAGTTGTCGTTGTTGTGTGGCTCAAAAATCTTTGCTTGAAGTAGTTGAATGTGCGATTCTGTTCCGTTCAAAAAAAAAAAAATTAGTTGAGCTGATGAGTTTTCGAGAAGTTAAACTTTTCACGATCTCTAGCGGACTGGTATGTCTCGAAGAATTTAGCGCATTTCAAACGTCTTTTGGTGCTATTGAACTAATCGCGCACTTTGCAAAAGCTAGTCTGCACGTATATCTGTATCTATCTATGTATCTAATATTTTTAATTGCATGCAACTAAAATAAGAATAGGAAATTTTATGGATTCAAAGTACATGACAAGTTAACTCGCATCATTTTATTTTTACATAGATACTGACTTAAGCTCAGATGTGTATTAGATGGCAGAAAATTTGTATGCACATCACAGTTGTCGAAATTTCTGTATAAACCAATGAGGTCTCAAAAACAAAAAGCGGATCCTTTTTAGAACTCGTTCATGGACGGTGGGATCTGTTAACGCATGAAGGCATTATTTCGCAAAATTTACTTTTTTTCTGGTGCTTTACGACACCGCTTGCGTAGATGAAGCGAATGCAAAAGCGCATCATACCATCTTCTGTGATGCTTTCGAGGAAGAGAAAGTTCGCAGAGCGCTTATCAAATTGCATAGGGTTCAAGGCCTCATGTTGTTTCTGTGAAGCAGAAAGAAGAGTGCTATATTTGAAATGGGCTTATCGGGTTTCATTTAGTGCCAAAGGTAGAGTACTACTCGTTACTTTGAATTGGTAAATATTCACGCGAACGAGGATTTCAGTGGCATGTTGGATAAAGCTGATAAGATGATATATAATCGTAAAAATTCGTCTGTTACACAAATCTTTTAGGGAATGATTTCCATTACTTCGTCGGCTCCGACGGCGGTAACTCATTCTGGAAACGCCCATTGAACGGATGGCAAATGGAAAATGCGGGCTTCGCAGTAAGTGCTTCATTTATTCGATGTTCCTTCAGCCAAATACAAGTTGCGTTTTGCGAGTTGTTCTCATTCACATCCTTCCTGGAGCTCTCCTGCGCGGAAATTATCAAGCGCATGAATCATTGTTTGCTCACATGTTTGATGTTGCGATTATCACCGTCACAAGGAAATGTTTTTCTCTTTGTAAATGAGTATACGGTTGTCAAACCACTCCATCCCAGGAAAAGCCCCCCCCCCCCCCACGAGCCTCATGCCTTCTGCTACCATGTCAAGATAGCCTGTTGTGGAAGTCAAGTAGCCGCTAAGAGTGCAAAGTGCTGAATTTGAAAATAAATAAGCTATAGAATGTGAATGCTGATCGCCGAAAACGTCCGTTGGCACGTCGGAAGAATCGATGAGCTCGCATCCCTCCAACTTCAGCAATTCCTCCACGGTTAGCTGATGCATGAAATTTTCGGACGAGCCATCGAGCAAAAAAAAAATGCGTTCAGATTGTGCCATATTCATTGTGGTGGCCAAGAAGGCTATGTGAAATCTGATCTGCAACAATATACATTTGCTCGTGCACAGTTCTTTGACTGCTTTGCTTCTAAACCTTTCCACGAAAGAGCATTTTATTCAGTCCCTGTACTGTGCTCGTAGCAATAGAATGATATCATGTGTTGTGCAAATGACTGCGATGACCGTCACTCAGTTGTAGTCTAAATGAAATTCTTAAGGCTTCTAAAGTTCCTTCACAGTGAGGTAACATTGTCAAAAGCTTTATTGAGGGAAATAAATACCTTTTTCAAATTATACCCAATAAATAGAGCGTTTCTTTAACATCCTACCTACTCAATTTCCGCTTGTGCCGAAACCGTTCCTGTAAAGCATTTTTTTGCGCTAACCTGTTGAATAACTTAATTTATTTTTGAGGTTTTCTTCCGTGTTTGGTATGATGAGTCGACTTGGAATCCAATTTTAAATCAATTGAATACAAATCCGCTGGTTTTTGACGAACTCACAAGGGCACAATTTGTCGCTGACGCCATTGCACTAAGAGAGTATGCTTTCTCGAATTTCCACGGTTCATTCAAAACCGCTGAAAAAGTCCTTAAGAAATTTTGAGAGGCGTTGAAAATGTTACTGTCTCATTTATTTGACTGAATGAGATGGAGAATTTTATGACTCAAAAGCATAAAGATAGAGAATAATAGAAGAATAGGGCAAAAGAAAATAGAACGATAGAGAAAAAACATTAGAACATTTGCAAGTAGCGGCCGATGACGGTGGTCGACGGATAAATTGAACTCACATTACTGATCTCATTTACAACGATCTTATCTTGTAGAAACGCATATACGGCCACTTTAATGCCACAGACGCGTTGGAAATTCTTGGAGAAATATTGTGAGTTGATCATTTGCATCAAAACAGCGATGCATGAATTCACATAATAGTTTGTAGCAATCAGCAATTAGATGTCCTCTGTAGGCAATTTTCCACCATTGATTTGTTAATATCAACAAGTAGCAAATATGTTGTCGACCGTAGAAATTTTTACCGAATCTCAACAACACGTTATGACATATCAACCAATGATATTGGCAAACTCATTTTCACATGATTAATATAAATGAGATCAGTGCTCCGAGGCCGAGCTTCCATCTCATGGTATATCTAAACTAGAATTGGAAAATCGACAATTCATTCGGAAAATTCAAGATACTTTCATAAATCGCATATCAGAGGTAGCTACGCTTTGATGATGCGGAAAATCAAAAAAAAAAAAAAGGATGAGCAAATAGCGGTAGAAAATTAATGGTCACTCAACCACTCGTAGCACCGATGCTGAGGTTTCATAATAACAAATAAATCTGCTCTTTAAAAATTGTAAACCATCTACCGCTTTGGCAAAGTTGCTGAAGTAAGCAACTTATGACCTCTCGTTTAGATTTCTCTCTGTCGACTATGCCCAAGTTTTATTCTTCAATCGGTCTTCCTTGAAGATCGATTCAGCATTTCAGTAAATGAAGCCTCCATTTTCAATTGCGGCAAAGGACCGAAGCTTTCTTAGCAATAGTCAGGTGTTTATTGATGCTTAGCCTCACTCGGATTCAAAACGTTCCAAGTGATATTTGGAAGTTTCTCTTCTTATTTAGTTCAATGCTCAAAAATTTCGTTTCTCAGACTTATGCTTTGGCAAGAAAAGATGGAATTTATGACTTGTTGAAAAGTATACAACAACAATATATAGATGGTAGTAACGCTTCTGTTGGTGACGTTGCGCGACTAAGCAAAAAGAAGTGACGCATAAAGATGTTGATATATTATATGACAACCATAGTTTGTTCACTATAAATCCATTCATACATTTTGACCGCTGTGATGTTTGGAGTGCATTTGAAGTGAGAAGGACAGGTATCCTCCTCATGCAAATACATCAGAAAACAATCCTCCAACTGTTGTGCTACCTGCAAATTTTACATCAGAGTGAAGTAGAACGACCAATACAAACTTCATTTGATAGATTATGTTAACTTCAATGAGAATGAGATAGGTAGAAAAGCAAAGAAAACACTCACTATGAGGAGTGAACGTTTCGTGAGAAAATGTAGGGGGTGGGGATGGGGGAACGGGGATCATGATTAGTGGGCAAGCATGGAGCTCAATGAAGTTGAAAATTGCATTTACAAGAATCTAACTCTCAAATATGTCTCATTGAAAGAAAAAATTATTACTTCATATGAGCGGTTTGGCCGTTCCTTATCATCGAGTGTTAGCAACGATCCTAATGCTTTCCTCTTTTCTAGTCTCCTCCTTTCATTGAGGATTCGATGTTCATATTGCGTTGTCCATTGCGGAATATATTTCGATAATTCCATATTAGGCAAAGAAATATTCGGCGTTGCGAGCATCCATTTAACAAGCCTAAACCGAGTCAACATATTTCGGCTGTTCCAATCAAAGTATATGATTGTTTCGCTTCGATTGCGCAAATGGGAACTATACAAGAAATGCGACGTTGCCTACTACGCGTTTCACAAATTTAAGCTGCCAGAAGCATATAAGAATGATGGTCGAATCCAACCTAGATTCGAGAAAACATGGCAAAGTTTATTTAAATGGTTATTAAGTTGAAAGTAACCGATAGAAATAACGACATATACACTGAAAATATACACATACGCAAATCCTACAACGCTATTACGTGATCCAATTTTGCAGGAAAAATTTTTGACGGCATGAACAAAATGAATCTCCCGCTCGATCACCTGAAACATTCTTCCAGTTTTTTTTTATTCTGTTACGTTAAGAAACTTGCTACTCAGCTAGCTAAAATGCAAAATAGCACATCTCGGCAACATCGCACCCGTTTTCTTCCCGATACATTATTGACTTGATCGAATATAAAACATAATCCGGTCGTTTGCGAAATATATGCAAATTTCAACCATATTACTTATATATAGCAATCATCTTACAACTGAGACTGTTCTCTGTCGATTTCCCCTCTCCAGCATTAGAATAATTCTAAGTTTGGAAGTATCAGACGGGGAGACGAATAAATACACATATAAGTGTTGAAAAAATGTTTTATAACGGTTTCTATAACTGCGAATATGTAGAAACGCATGAAAGAGCATCAAAAACCAACCACGGAATAGTGACACCGTGGTTTTAGTGCCTGAATGAGCAGATAGCAGACGTGAGGAAACTATCGACTGTAAATAAATACCCCTTCCCCTCTCCCGAATGAATGATAGTCAGAAGGATGGACCTTTTCGAATTCGGCACTGATAAGCACTAAGATCTGGAATATGCAGACTTCACGAGTAAAAGAAGCCGCATATGAGTAGTGGCGACCAAGATGAACACTATCGAAAAAAATGCCACGTAAGTGTTGTCGTAGGAGATGAGCACGCCATTGACGCGTTCAAACATCACCGCCTATATCGCAGATATCAATGAAGAATCAATGTGATAGTTTAAGAAATATCAATGCTTCAGTAGGTATTTGATCTTCGGGTGGAGTGAACTGATTCACTCACAGTAAAAGGGCAAATTTTTTCATTAAACTCTAGATATAAGAAAGTGGGTACTAGATGTGAGAAGATCACGCTACCGCTAGCACCCAAGTTTGAGTCTTTAACTATGCACTTCGCTAGATCATAATTGCCTTCGTACGATAGATTTCGATGCGAGGTATAGATCTAACAGATGACAGAAGCTAATATTAGCGACCATAAAATCATCGCCTCATACAACATTTCATTTTTATTAGTCATCATTGCCCAATTGCATAGATATCCGTATGAATTTCTTTTGTTCTTTTCCGTTGGATCGGTTCGCTATTCGATTTGATTTGTTCCTTAACTACCTCGAATTCCAACGGAAGAAAAATTTTCCTTGCAATTTGTAAATAAAAGGAAAAAATGAGAACAATAAAACTCAAAGATTAACATCATCCATAATATTCTGTTCATTATGTTGGCGTTTTTTTTTTCGGCTCGTTATTTTTAGAGTTGCGCTAAAATTTGCAACGTTATCTGATATGTATATATTACTTTCAATTGCGCTATTTTTTTTTCTTTTGTTAAAACATCATTTAGCACTAACGTTTGTTCAATAGATCCATATTTACTTTATTTGCTTGAAATTGTATTTGTCTCATTTATTGCATCTTCATGTAATATACATAAATGAATTCGATAGACGTACGATTAACTCTAACCAAAATTACGAGAAGAAATATGACAATTAAAACTACAATATGCTACAATCATTTCTTCAGTTTTATGTATTATCAAAAAAAAGATATCGATTCCCTTCTGCTTGCGTTAATTCTTAAGATTACTTCTCCTAGACGAATGGTATGTTTCTCTTTGCTTAAGTTTTATTCGTTGATGAAATAGATTGAAAATCACAATGAATGGCAACAACTTGAAAGTCTTTGTTTTGTTTGTTGGCAGAGGCGTTGATAATTTCTAATAGATTTAGAATTTTTTTTCAAAGAACTTCGTATTCAAATATGTGTTGAAAGTTTAGAAGTATATATTTGAGGCATTGTCCTATCACATGATGTATTTGTGCGTTAAGCATTTGGGGATAATAGTGCAAAAACTCAATAACGAATTCTGTGACCTTGCTCATTGAACCTGCCGGGTAAATTTGGGTTTCTAAAGAAGTATTGCGAAGTGGGTCGAAAGATTGGAATGAAGGATGTCGATTAAATCGTGTTTGTTCCTGAAGAAAGAAACACTAAATCTCGATGACAATTACGGTGTGGATGAGCGATGATAGAGCTCACAAAAACAAAGTACCTTTATTATTGGCTCTTTGAAAGAGAAACTTCAGTCTCTGGAACTTTTTTGATTCTTAGAAATGCGACGATTATTTGCGTTTTATTCCTCACAACAAACGGGGCTTAAAATGTAGTGATACTGTCTAACGATCACTTATAAGAAAGCTCAAGGGATTCAGTTTCACCCTGAAACACTGAACAACAATTTGAAAGAAATGGCTTCATAAGAAATATCCTTTATAATTCAAGCTTTTTGGAAAAATTGCAGACAGGGATTCGATTTTCATCAGATCCCTTCATAAAATGAATGATTCAATTTTCTCAGGCAATTAGTCGGTAATGTCATTTCAAACTGCGTAATCGATACCGCTGCCACAGTGACACTGTACGCGATCGGTGAATGTGGCGATCGCAAAAATATCACACTCACTCTTTTTTTGATCACTTGTCTCTCATTTAACTGCCTCCTGTTACTATGAGTAAAAGATCACCCAGCACATAGGCATATACCCACACAAATGCACTTGCATTGACGAGAAATAGCCACTACATACTGATTGCTGTAACTCAAAGTAAGCATTGAAATCGAGAGAGTCATTTTTATATCGTAGAAGCCGAAAGGACTTCTGAAGACGAATGCCGAGGCATCGCTATAGCTGTTGTTGAATGAATCGAGGGCTTCCGTTAGCGTAGAGTTGCTCCTTATGACGAGAATCTCGTATCCAATAATCCAATGGCCTTTGGTTGCCATCGTCTTGAACAGCTCTCAAGTTCCTCGATATGCACTGATGCGGATTGGTGCTGACCCACGTAAAGTGTTGATCGAGGTGAGTAATCACATTTCATAATCATCGTTATCCTTACTGTATCATCAGCGATAACATATGCATTCATTATGTAGATCTGAATATCGACAAATGTATGCATCAGTATAGAAAAAATTTTCTGTTCATTGGTTTATTTGAATATTGGAGATATTTGAGGCAAACCTCACATTGAATCGCGCTCTAGTATCGATGAAAAAATTCTGTATGAGGCATGGGAGGGGCTTCATATCGGTATTTGCTGGTGTGGAGACAATCAGCATTAGATGCTCATTGAAAAGGAATCTGATTTCGAGCCTTCATCTAATTTTGTGGAATCGTTGAAGTGCGTAAATAACAATGGAACTAGTCATTTTATTACATGTGATATATAGAAGGAATGATAAGGTGAAGAAGGCTGACATGATTTGTGCTTGGCTAACCGTTTGATAGCTCAGTACAGAAAATATTGAGAAAGCGCCTCGAAATGCCTTTTATCTCAGTCAATTGGCCATTAAATTTCTTCAGCACAAAATTCGTTTTCTGCGACTATATTTGAGCGATTGCAAAATGAAATATCTTTAAGGGTGGCAACACCACCTTGAAGGTGGAAGTCAATAGCGATGGATTGTTGCTGTATTGATTTGGTTGAGTTGATCTAAACGTATTATTGATTTCTTACATCAGAGCACTTCCTTTGCCTTCTCTATTCATTTATGTCAACCATATAGCTGTGCAAGCACTGCTTATGTAGAATAGGGCAAAGCAACACAATGAGCTTGCAAAATCTAAGCGGATGTATCGTATCTTTGCCATTATAAACCTGATCAATAGGTGAATTGCCGAGTACGATACTTCGAATAGCGTAATATAGCACGTATAGCGAAATCGATAAAATACAAATCGTTCGAATAAGGCGTCGCTTTGATAGAAGCATTATTTTAGCGACATGCAATCATGATGCAAGCCTTGAAAAATCTTTTATTTCTCAACTATGGTAATACGAATAGTGGGTTTTTTTTTAGGAAGGGAACGAAAATAAAATCCACAACTTCAGGAATTCTTTTAATCGAAACTTTTCGAGTTTCTAGAGTCGCATACTGAAACGTTGTAATATTTCATACGAATGAGTTTTAGCAAAAATTACGAGACCAATGAATTGAAGATCCAATTTAAAAAGATAAAGTTATATCGATCAGTATATTCCACTCAGCTGGCATGAAGCAAAACTATATATTGCCATTCAGGCTTTCGAAAACCTCATCTATTACCACACAGCAGGCATGAGACACAAAACGAGCACTCGTAAAGCACGTGCAAAATTTCACCCATATTGAATTGGTTTAGACCTTCATCAAAAACTCGTAGAATCACTACGAGGATGTCGAAAAGATTGCCGGAAAAATTTACACCATATGCGCTCCTAATATGCTAATATGCTAATTAGCGTCGTCAATAATGACTGAATAATTTGCAAAACAATTTTTTTGCTCTTTCTAGTACGATCGTTAAATCAAAGCATTCAAAAAAATTTCGTGTCTCTCTAAAATAGCTAATATATTTGAACAAATGGGCGAATTTAAAGTGGATATGAATTCTGCAAGAATTCTGAATCACTAAAACCCCTTTCAGGATTGATGAAGTGACAATAAACACTCTTATGCTCTATGAAATGCGTCTCACTTCCTCAGTCCAATTTCAAGGCTTTCTAAGTGGAGTTGTTCGACATACAAAGACATAAACGCATGCTCACGTACGTCGATGAGCACAAATGTGACGTTGCCTACTATGCGTTTCACAAATTTAAACTGCCAGAAGCATTTAAGAATCATGGTCGAATTCAACCTAGATTCGAGAAACCATGGCGAAGTTTATTTAAATGGTTATTAAGTTGAAAGTAACTGATACAGCTAACAACATTTACACTGAAAATATACACATACGCAAATCCTACAACGCTGCTACATGATCCAATTTTGCAGGGAAAATTTTTGACGGCATGAAAAAAAATGAATCTCCCGCAGATTTGTATGACCGTTCAATCACCTGAAACGTTCTTCCAGTTTTTTTTCATTCTGTTACGCTAAGAAACTTGCTACTCAGATAGCTAAAATGCAAAATAGCACATCTCGGCAACATCGCACCCGTTTTCTTCCCGATATATTATTGACTTGATCGAATATAAAACATAATCCGGTCGTTTGCGAAATATATGCAAATTTCAACCATATTACTTATATATAGCCGTCACCTTACAATTGAGACTTTTCTCTGTTGATTGCGCCTCTCCAGCATTAAAATAGTTCTAAGTTGGGAAGTATCAGACGGGGAGACGAATAAATACACATATATAAGTGTTGAAAATATGCTTTATAATGGTCTCTATAACTGCGAATGTGTAGTAATGCATGAAAGAGCATCAAAAACCAACCACGAACTACTGACACCGTGGTTTTAGTGCCTGAATGAGCACATAGCAGACGTGAGAAAACTATCGACTGTAAATAAACACCCCTTCCCCTCTCCCAAATGAATGGTAGTCAGAGGCATGGACCGTTTCGAATTCGGCACTGATAAGCACTAAGATCTGGAAGTTGCAGACTTTACGAGTAAATAAAGCCGCATATGAGTACACGCGACCAAGATGAACACTATCGAAAAAAATGCCACGTAAGTGTTCTCGTAGGAGATGAGCACGCCATTGACACGTTCAAACATCACCGCCTATATCGCAGATATCAATGAAGAATCAATGTGATAGTTTAAGAAATATCAATGCTTCAGTAGGTATTTGATCTTCGCGTGGAGTGAACTGATCACTCACAGTAAAAGGGCAAATTTTTTGATTAAACTCTAGATGTAAGAAAACATCTCCGAACACGATCATATGATATTTTTCATTCTGTTTGTAGCGATCATATCGCTTAAATATTTGCATTAATCAATGAGCGATGCAATAAAGGTTTCAACGACGAGCTAGAACCGTCTCCAAGTAAAAAAAAACAAAAAAAAAGCGCAGATGCAAAGGAAGCAGTAGTGATAAATATGATAATAATTAAGTCGTTTGTATAATTATAACGCAATAAAGTGTTATTTGATTTAAATAGACTTTCTGCAATTGTACTTCCGGCGGTGCGTTTCATGATTTTCATGAATTACGCTTCTTAGAGCTTTTTACTGAAAATACCACTGGAATTTCATTGATAGATTGCAAGAAACACCAAATCATTCACATATCACATTAACATATCTGAAGTGCAATTTATTACATCCAATAATAGCTGCAAAACTATATGCTAAATTCTTTCAATAAACAAATTTTCAGGAAAGTCCAAAATATTTCTTCAACGATTGAAAGATTTCGATGATTGTAATGTTTAATCAGAGCTTATCACGTGTCAGATGAAAAGATATCACTGGAGTTTTTTTCTCCTTAATGCATTGCTGATATTATGAGTGAATGTATATAAAGTTTATAGAGAGAGAAAATAAATTTCTGAAGTGAACGTTATTCGAAATGTTCGGCCGTGTTCACTTTCGTATTTCAATATTGAAACGATTGAGCAGAGAGATGCATGTTCTATTGCAGAAGGCTTGAACAAGCTCTAGGAAGTCCTTGAAGTTCCATCAGTTATAAAAGAGGTCTGACTGGAATGAGAATTGACCTACAATATCACTTTATGATATAAGCCACGTCCCTCAAATTTCAATGACGTGGTTCTGCCGTTAGCGAGTCGCAAGAATCGTATACACAGATACGCCGACACACCAGCCAACTGATATATTTTCATAGTGACGTACATGGAGCGCAAAACAGTTCACTAATTTATTTTTCCTTTTCGGATGAATTTTCTAGACGAATGGAATATGTTTAGAATATCGAAATACGTGAGAGCAAAAACGATAGTTTGTAGATAAAAGGAGAAAGAAAACGTTATATCGGCCGCAAAATAGATACGAGTTGGTTACGCTGCCGAACAACGATAAGGATGTCCGTAGATTGGTCTAATTAAATGAACTTTTAATCAACGTTTCAGTAATGACGATGTTCCTGAATCTATATCGCTGTGCTCTTCAACTTTGACATGAGGAAGCTCGAAGGCCATACGCTCCATTTAGCGTCTACGTATACACATGGTCAAAATTCATAGGCTTGCACATGTTGCATGCTTGTGCTAGTTTATATTTTGGTGTCGCACGAACGGCAATTGCCACAGACGTTTCCATCGTTACTAAGCCAATGTGGAATAAGCCGGATATGCTTTATTGTCAGATGACGGAAGGTTACAGATATAGCAGAGCTGACTTAATAAATATATTGTTAAATCATGGAGAGTACAAAATTGAGGCAATGCTCTTAAATGATTTTTTTGCTTATTGTATACTAACAGGACAGTTGTTTCATAGATATACATATCTGTATGAACATCACTAATTTTTTTTTAGTTGCAAAGAACTAAATGAGACCTTTTGAGCGCATCCCTTAAACAACGTCGTCTGAAAAAATATAAACTCTGATTTATTCGCATCTTATAGAATATCTTATATATAATGTTATAGGTATTCTCCTTTCACCAAAGGGGCAGTGGTGAAGCGTCCTTGGATTACTACAGCAAACAGTTTAGTTCCCGCCTGTGCACTTCACTAAACGCGTAGTATAAAAGACAGTTGCCTCCTGCATCACAACCTCTCCATGTCGGTGTTCAGGCGACTATGTGTGGTGTGGTATTGAGCCATTAGTACTGAACTATTTCCAATCTGGTGCCATCATTACCTGTCAGATTATATGTGGAACTTATCATCATAAGGAAATTGCGGACTTCGCAACCAAAGGTCTCTGTACTCGGAACTTCCTTCAGAATTTTGTCTCATGGTATCTTTTGCCATTATCCCTTCCACGAAGCATCCTTACTTCCATACCGCAGTGGCTGTAGCGTTGTTGTAGGGTTGTTTTTATATGCTCCATGCTGATTGTTCTAAATTGGTTGTTCATTTGCTGTTGTTGGAATAAAATTACGTGAAATGTGGCTGTATTGATCAAACAATATCCCACAATGTCTCTGAGAATTCAAACTGGAAGTCAAATTTCCATCGGATTCTACCGGCGAAAAAATCAGTTCATTTTTCCAGGGTGCAGCAAAAGTTTGATTTTTCTAAACGCCTTTCGGCATCAGCCAAGTTTTCGTCGATTACAGATTGACAGGAATTTCGATTAGTTAATCTTATTACTGCTAATGCTAATATTACTTGGTTATGTGTGGTACCTATTTGCGGCACCAGTACGGATTACTTATTATTATAATCGGCATCTGTTGTTATTGCTGCTAGTAATACTTTGTAGTATTAGTTGCAAACGTTGATTGAATGGATCCCGTGGTGTTATTTTTTGATTCGAAAGTATTTTTTGCGGGAGTAGTTATCAAAAAAATAGAGAAACCACTTCCAACATCAGTGAAGGGCCATATAAACTTAAGGTCTATTGTGCTTTATAGGGGTGGAGTGAAGCGTAAATACGGTATCACGGTTTTTTCGGTTTAATATGGTATCACAGCGTAGATACGGTATCACAATTGAAAAGATTACTCGATCGAAGCAACGAACACCCCTAAGCCGTTTCACAGTAGTCCGTTTTAGATAGCGGAGTTCGTCTATATTTTAAAAACTGTCCTGGATGTGTCAGTGAAACACATTCTCAAGAATTGCTAGAGTACCCGAGGTGTGAACGGTTATAGTGGCTTTCCGCTGTTTTTGGCTGCGCAGCGACGATGGGTAGTCATTAACGATGTCAAGTTGATCCACCAAAAGAGAGGAAATTTTTGTGACAAGTACTTGCTCATGATTACTTTCCCTAATATTTTTGCTTTTTAGTGACTTCGAAGCATTTAGATTGGTTCACTACTTCTGTAATGCCGATAGAGCACAAGAAGTCAAAATTTCGGTGAGCACCTAGGATCAGATATTTGCAGTTTGCCGTTGATAGTTCTAGCATTCGTTGTCAGTCATTACTATACACGGCGTTGAACTCAAACTACGTATTTCAGTTAACATTGTAGAAATCTCGGCGTGCATACACTTCACATATATAAAGCAGGAGAAAAATCTCATAGCACCAAGCAGAATAAAATTTACGAAGCTCAAAGAAGTTATATTTGTGCTTAAGAAGTGAACCAATGAGAGAAAGGAACCGTTGACATCAAAGGAAAAAGTCCAGGCAAGCATGGATCATCACAATCGTGAAAGCATAAACAACGACAATGAAGTAAAAAAGGGGCAAATATCACTGAGCAAATATCACCGATTTGATGGTAACAGATCAGCGTGAACACTTCACGTTGTGTGTTAAAATGTAGTTTATGTTTTGTGTGCTTACATTTATGTTTCATCTTGCTGGTTTTTATTACGTTTATGATCCTCAACTTCTCTTTGCGCCCACAGCGATCTCCTTCTTTGCCTATAATTGTGAGTGTTCAGCTGTTCAGCAACGTGGCTAATAAATCTGCAATAACCATAAAGTGTTTCCGATTGCTCATGTCATGCACAATAACTTACATTAGGTGGAAAGTATATTTTTTCCAAACTACATATCGTTATCACCGCAAACATGGCGTGGGCTAAATTTCCATACTCAGTACTTCAAAAGCAACATTCAATCAGCCAATCCTTGTGTTGCCATTTTTCGCGATTTCTCAAGTAGCGTCGCTCCATGCTGTGATTTAACTTTGGGGGTCCTAAGTCCCATTTTGGAGTTCAAAGAATATGTGGTAGCCGTTGATGATGCACCCTGTAAACGTTTTCAGATGCCATATTCAACGCACCCTTAAGTTAATTCATTAAGTTCCATTTCATTTTCGATGTTTGTTCCCATATAACGTTCCATAATGCATTTGTTGGTCGGTTTGAATTCAGTCCTTGATTCCCTCTTTTTTCTTCATGTTGAACAAAAGCGCATATTATTTCCCTACTGCATAGGTGAAAAGAAGGATGATGATTGCGATTTTATTCTCGGATCGGTGCAGCGCAAATGATGATTCTCAGCGAGCGGAAATAAAACCTAAGAGGACTAATGGAACACCCGTCTCTGAGGTATTAATCAAGCCTACGAAGACGAAAAGCACAGCGACAGCAGGAAACTGTAATGTGAATGAAATGATATATGGCGCAACATGTGCACAATTTTTTTTTTACACGAACAATCAGTTCACGAAAGAGGTTGGTCACAAAGCAAAGTGTTGCAATCGAAATGCGTTCCTTACCTGCTGCAGTGTGTTCTCTTAAACTAATCCATATACAGCATTCCTTCATATTGGCAGTGTGACCGTAATATGCTATGGCCCTATCGATGCGCGGTGTAGTAACAAATCGTTTCAATAAACAAATACGGAAAAAATTCAAGCAAGTAATCAAACTTCGCAATACACTTTCTTCAGTCTTTAGAATATCGTCTAAAGAAATGTCGCTAATTTCACCACACTCTCCGAACAAAAATATTCCTGCTTCCCCCATATCCGAGCGCATCAATGCAAACAACAGCTCTATCGAAATGCAACTATCCATACAACAACTCTCATCACCCCGTCTGAGTAACAACCTCCGCATATTTGACTAATTCCACCTCCAAATAAAAGTGGTCATACTTGAGTGATACCTCTAGAAGCACTTCTCATAAATGAAATTGAGGAGTTGGAGGGTTAACGCTGCTTTTTCCAAGTATGCAATTCATGTTTACATGCGCCTTGTCCATCAAAATGTCTGATGATACACATTATGGAAAAATTCATCGATAAATTCATCCAACTGGTCGTGAAGAAGACGAGTTTCCTCATTCGTTGATCCTTCCATTCCTTTGCTAAACGAAGCAATTCTTTTTTACTTTTATTTATTAGCAAATGATTAATAATAACGCAGCATAATGACAAAAGCACCTCGAATAGACATGGACAGGGATGAGGGGTAGTCAAAAGCAGGAAATAATCGCACAATCTAACTTTGAATCAAGCAATGATCCAAATTAGGAGTGCAATCTCATACTCTAGCAACACCACGTTTGTGCTCGCTGCACTCCAGTGCGTACATAAGTCGCAGCTAACCCCTTTCTATAATATCAAACGGCATGTCCGATCCCTCTCATAGGTGCATTCAGAAATCAAAAAATAAAAATATAAAATAAAAGTCAAGTAATACCCTGATGAAGAACCTTGACGAAAAAGGCAATATTAAAATATGCGATTGCAGTAAAAACAGAGCATGTAGAGGAAAATAAAACATAATATTGGTACCATTCGGCAATTAGAACTTTTTTGAAGATTTCAAACAAAAAGTGGTCGCTTAGCAGCTTCAGAAAAAGCGGGGTTGGAAATCAGCCATGTCCATTCATTTCTTTAGATCAGTGACATGCTTTTAGTGCAACGCTCTCTCCTTGCAATAAAAATTATGAGTACAAAACACGGTAAATCTGAACACAAGAAACAAACGAAACAGAAAAGGAAGAGGAAGTGAAATGTAACTAAACATATGACAATAAAAACACATGAAAAGGCAACAATATTATATATGTTAGCAAAACAGCATCAATCTCCAAATGAAACACCCTGAAATCACATTACAACAGCATTAAGCGACGACTATGGGTAGCAAACCCATATCGAGTACCGGGTGGGTAAATGGCCACAGTACTGAACAATACTTTCCAACGACACCCCTCACTTCATAGGGCTTAACTGCAGCCGAAATGTCATGCCCGATCAAGCAGTAGGAAGTTTGAGGGTTACAAACCAGAAGTGGACTCATCAAAACATCACTGGGCTTCTCGAAATATCACCGAAAAGTACCCGAAAGGGAATCAACAACTAATCGAAACTGTCATACATGGTAGAGAGGGAAAAGACGCAGAGTCAGCACTCACAGAGATGCAAGAGACGCAGAGTCACCAATCACAGAGACGCAAGAGACGCAGAGTCAGCAATCATACAGGCGCAGGAGACGCAGAGTCAGCACCACAGTGATGCAGGAGACGCAGAGTAACCACTCACAAAGAAGGCAATCGATATATGCACATAGCCACGAAGCCAATAGCGGCCCGTCAGAGATTGCTCAGCACGCATCACCTTTAGCCGATTGGCTGACCATCGATATAATGCTACCGTACTTATTTGTCCCGCCCCAAGATCAAAGCTACTGTGACAACGCCCGCACTACACCAAAAAGTTACTTTTTTTTGCAGTAGGGTTATCCACAAACAAAGGCAAAACTAAAAAAAAAATTCCCAATCAAACAGAAAGCATTTCATAACGCACATCTCACACAAGATCATTTCAAAGGATTCTGCAGCCACAAGGTCATTTATTAATGTCCGCCATATTCCACCATCAATAATTACTGCTTCGTGGAAAGTTATCAATAAAGGGACCACTTCATGAATTCGCAAATGTAAGTCTCGTCAACACAAACGTACAGACTATAGGACGGGTCTAGTCAAAAGCCGCTTAACGAAAGAATCCGAAGTGAAATCGAAAGGGTCATTGGAATGTTGCGAGCGCAAGGATGGCCATAGTGCGGATTCCGATCACTTAGTATGGATCCCCAGTACATCACCAAGGGTCCATTTTGAACTTCACTGCAGTACTTCGCAATTTTTCGAATGCAGAGGTAAACATTCGAGCATGCTGAGCACGCATTCAGTTTAGAATGCGATGATGCCGCGTGCGCTTTTGCAATGAGAAAAACATTGCTCACTTGCACAGGGTGCTTCATGTTGTATTGAATTTAAAAAATTAAAGAAAAAAAGGAAATTTGCGGCTAGCTGCCACTCTCTTTTCAAAATATTCGTCTAAGCAGCAAGCTTGCTTCCCTTCTGTAATAGCAATCAGCTAGCAAAGATCCTTCAACCACCAACCGACTTCCCAATATCGCATCATAATGAAAAAATTCACTTGCTCGCACTACTGAATTCCATCACTGAATAACACCGTAAAAGTTCTATTAAGTAAGATATAAGCCTATTTTTATCCGCAGTGCATCTAGACTATAAAGTCTGCAATATACCAGTTGCTTAGATTTGCGCAGTTTACCTACTAGTAGTTCAACGTAATACTTAACCATGTTCTACAGAAAAAAAATGAAGTAATGGGCACTGAGAGAGTTATAACTAATTGACAGCTTCTCTTTTTTTTTCTAAGTACACATTAAGAAATAGAAATCCCTCATTTCTACGGTCACCTCAAATCTGATCTGTAGATAGCGGGTAAATGAAAAAAAAGACCTGACAAGCGTATGAAACCTTTGATGAGACGAATTGCCTGCAATTCTCGCACCATTTTGCCAACTACCTTCATTTGCTTGCCATTTAATACCACTTATAAGAATCGGCGATGCTGTATAACCACTGAATTGTCTGCTGAATCAAAGGATTAGAATGAAATCAAAGGAACAAGCAAAGAATGTTGAAAGTAAGAAATAAACAAACGAGCGCATTTAAATTGAAAAAAAAAAAGAATATAACAAAAGAATAACAAATGGGACAATGGGGGTGGATGAAACCTGAAATAAGATTACAACGTCATCCTGAAAAGAAGTTCTTGCATGAGAATATGTACGAGCTTAAAATACACTACACTTAATACAGAAGAGAATCAGGCATTATATGATTCAAACCTGTGCCGTCCTTCCTTCTCCATGGGAGTGCTGTTGAGAATTTCGCTTCATTGTCTGATGGGAGATCCTGTAACTAATACAGCTGGCAATATAATTGAACGAAGAAAATAAACAGCGAATGTAAGGAACCGATACGCGAGGAATAGAAAATGCATGTGCCTGTGCTTTGGAATTGATCAAATCGATAAAATGTAAGCATGGTGCGTATGCAAAAAAAAGTTAAATATTCCTTGTAAGTAAGCTGAAATTTGAAAAAAAATTGACCAAGGCTGCTTCTCGTAGACGTAATTCGAATGTTACTCATCCATAACCGGCGACAACAAGTGATAGCATATTTAGAGCTAATAAATACGATTCACATGCAAATGAAACTGCGATGAACAAATTTCCACCTCATAAGTTCTAATTTAGCGCACAAACAAGCGCTGATTTACCACCTTCGATGAGCCTTAATTCGCTTCACCCATTCCTCTTATTTCATCTTCTTCCTTGAAAATATATGATCCCGAATCAAATGCAGTCACGGTCGCAATTCTAGTTTTACGATTGTAACGTGCGCGGAACATTTGTGAAACATTATTTGCAAGGAGGAGGGGAATAAAACATATCCAATAATAAAAGATGAAAACGGCGAACAGATACCAGCGGTAAATTGTACAACGTGAAATATCACAAATGCAAACGAACGCACCCAATCGATTGTGGAGGCATGAGGCAGCGAGATCAAATACGTTCTTTCATTTAGAAGCATCTTCACTGAAAAGGTCGTGATCGTTTATCTCTATGACTGCTGCACTTAGTAATGAGAAAGCTGTAGTGATCAATGGCTTGAAGCGCGTCCCACATCGGTATTACAAACATCGCAACGCAACGATACAAGTCAACGCTTAAAGTAGAACGGTTGCGTGTTAATGCGAGCCCAAATGACAGTGGACACGATCACCGTTAATATTCACTGCGCACGCCGCTCACGAACCTATGATAAGACTATACTTGTCGCGTTGCGTTTTCTCTGCCTCCTATAATAGTTACTGTTTTTTTCTCAAACATTTCTGTAGAACTGCAATATATATATATATATATGTATATAATTTCCGTGTAGCATATTCTGAACTTGATGCGAATGCTAATAGTTAACGAGATTACTATAGGTAGCAATGTTAAATTTTGATTTGACGGTTTCGGTAGAGGCTGAAATGTTTTAAAAAGAAATACCTAAATAAGTAACAGCATATCCACGCCGTCTGCTCAGTTAATGATCGCTTATATCGCTTTTGAAATCAAAAATATTGAGTAGATTGAGCTCAGTACCATCTGCATATGCATAGAAGAGACTTCTTTATTGCTTAGGAATAAATGGTTTTTTATTTCCATAGTGAACCATCTCACATTTGCCACTTCCTATTTTTGAAGGAGTGCAACCTTTTGCAAATTGTGTCCAAGAAATGCCGATTGTCCTCATTAATACAATTCACTGGCACGCGCCTGTAAATACACAATGAAAATTAATAATCTATCATCGATGAAGTAACTTAGTAATAGAGAAATAGTAATAGGGAAAGTAATAGAGAAATTAGTTATAGGGAAACTCAACATTAAAATTCCAGCCTAATTGATTTTTTTTTTGATTAAAACTCCATCATCATATTTTGCTTTCCACATTCAATCACAATCACTCTATTGATACGACCACACAAAACGCAACTAGAAAATATCAATAACGACTGAAGAAATTCCATTGATTATATCGTTTCGTATCGAGACGATAATTAACTCACTAATAATATGCAAATTTAGCGTCCATCATTTTCGCTTACACTTAAATAAGCAATTGATGGAATAAATTCTATTGAGGTATTTGAAAGGAATTTTCACAAATAGTTTGATTATTATCGGTAGAAGTGTATCGTGGAAAAAAATTTGGGAATAAGGGCCAGGCACATTTGAAAGAGCAGAAAAAACTCTATTAGAATCTAAAATAATCTGAAACAAAAACAAGAAATTTTCTCTAAGATGAGTTTGTTATATGACGTGCAATTGATGTAAATTGTAGGGTTAAAATACATGCGATATATACATTGACATTGTTGATTTTCTTGTGGTCAGTGGCCGACCGGTCAGTAGCCGGCCTTATACGCTGCCACCCAACCGGAAATCCGTCCACCTCTTTGTTATGATCGAAAAATTAAGTTATTTATTTAAGCTATTTACAGATATTTTTCTTATATAACACAGTTACGATCTCGGTTTCAAAGAACGCTGACATTTTTTTCGTTTTATCACGCCCAAAGGAGTTACTAGTTGCATAGAGTGTTTGTGATCTACAAGCTGGGAACAAACCCCAATTATCGATTAAGTGCCTCACAAGCAAGAAGAGCGATGCGCTCGTTTGAGGCATCGTCGTTTATGTGCTTTGGGGTGGGGTGCAGCTGCGTTTTATTTTTTTAATTTTAGAATTTACATTCCTTTGTAGTTTTGAATTTAAGTTGTACTAGATTGAATTTGTGCAATGTTCTTAAATTCTTTATATCCGAAGCAGTTCAATGTTAATTTATGTTGCATTCTAGCAAGGAGAATAGGAATAAATCAGTAAAGTTCCACTACATTGATGATGGATTTCAATTTGTAATGAGGGGAAAATAACGCTGAATTTATGAGGGAAGGGAAGGGGAGCGTTTTAATTATTTTAATTATTATTTCGGTGTTTTCATCATCAATATTAAATCTACTTATTACTACCAAATATTGTTGTTATGTGCAATAGAATGCCAAAGAGGTGCATGTTATTTATATTTATTTATTTGTTGTCTTATACTGCGTCCGCCATTTCGTATTATTTTCTTTATTGAAATGAACGGAATTGCCAGCGTAACGTATGTTAATGACTGGTCTTTTGTGTTCACTTTTCACAATTTTTATTTTGGTACGTCGATATTTGTGTCTTTGTCAAAGAATGAAAGAAAATATTGGATGAGCAAGAAGAAGGAGAAACAGCAACCGAGTCCAAAACGCCATGACGACCTGAGGACTGGGGAGTGCTTACACTGCTCTGCCTTGGACTTCCATTCGAGTTGATTGGAGAGTGCTTCCACTGCTTCGTCCTTGGACTTTAATTCGAGTTTCCGACAAGTTTGATGGTTTATAATTATGGTCGATCGCTTATTTGTTGTGGCGTGCCGTTGAACGGAAATATGACAATAATATGAAACGTTGTGACCACGCAACCCTGCAGATGTCTATGCGGACGAGAGACGTGGAGCTGCCTAACGAATGTGGGCTAACGAGAAGAATTTCAATGAAGGATTGGCGGAGAAGCTGAAGGCGAAAGAAGCAGCGGATGACCGATGAATCGACCTATAGAAGAATGGGTCGCTGCAGTGACCAGCGGTCACCAGCGCAAGATAAGTTGCTTAAAATTTTTATTAGCAACTTTGAGAGCGCGAACTTGATATAACGAGGCTTCGGAGCTCTCGATTTCTTCTTATGAAGCAAAGGACTCCACAAGAGAGATCAACATTTGGTGAAGTCGATCTCTTGTGTCAAAATAGAATCCGTCTTCTCCCCGTCATCCGTGCCGAGACTTCCAGAAAAATATGCAACCTTACAGAGTTCATAGAGTTTGTTGAGTGCATTTATCTTATATAAATCATAGAAGTCGGCATATGAACAGGGTCGTTGAAGAGATTGGTGGCGTTTGAATTTTCTCTTCTGCGCTCGATTTTGACAAGTTTTTTGGCGCTTCAACTGGTATTTTCATGTGGGTATTTTTTAGGTGGGAAACGTTTTCTTTCGGTTTAAAAAATTTACGAAATTTCATAGAAATTTGGAAAGTTTTGCCATTAATTCAACGTTCATGAAAATGAAGCCAATCTTATCAGCTGCCACATTTGTTTGCCGATATTGATGATGAATTGAAATCAGTGATACTCAATGATCTCTATAAGATTGCATGATTGGTCTTGGCAGATTGCTAAATGAAAATGTTGACCGTGAAAATTGCCCAAATTGATCTACATCCGATCACCGCCGATTGCTCTTCCTGAGGACAGACGTTCTTGCTTTACTTAGGTGAATTCGAATTGTTATGGATCCACTCGTCTCTTATATATGCTTCCCTGTTATGACGCTACTCAAAACGCAGGGGTGCATCGATCGTGCAACGAACAGGAACCTTTCGGCACTCATTTAGTAATAGAGATGCAGGTTTTGTAAGATGTTCAATCACATTTTGCGCAACTTCAGTGGCCTGAAATTGCTGAGATACTGAAGTATGCATTGTGATGTGACTGCGAGTGCGCAGTAGGATTATACAGGAACCATGAAAATTTCCGCAATGGATGGTTGTTTGTGATGTTAGACAGATTTATAATGCGATTCTTTAGGTTTATTTTGCTCCAGTTGAGTTGTCGAATATCTCGTTCAAGAAGAGCGAACAAATTTTTATGAGAAGGATTATTCAATGATGACGTTGTTCGCTATTATTGAAAAAAACTGTTGGAAATTACGCAGCCCAGTGATCGATAAATTTGTGGCGCAATAGCATTCATGTTATGGACGAGGATATTTGAGGCTTGAAATTGCAATATTTCTCCCCAAATTAGACTACAAAAAGCACAGTGCAACCAATTATAAAGTTGAATCTCATAGTACCTCAATAAATTAGACATTTTACTTTGCACTATACGTCGCAAAATTTCTGCAGTTATTCAGTGAACCATTGTGTGGGGGGATTTATATGCGCCTTATTTTCTTTTTTTTCTAGTTTGTGTACGTTGCTGCATATCATCCGTATTGAGATGCAGCTGTAAATTTCTTTACACCCTGTAGCTATGATGAGGCAGTTTCCTAATGAGTTTATTTTTTTGCCGATGCAAATTCTGTATGATAATTTTCGGCAATCTGATAAATTGTTGGAGCCCTGCTATGGCTGGACTCCAACAATATTACGGTACCCCAAAAGCCGCTGAAAAGGAGTCATTGGGCGGAGATGCCAGCTCCTTAGCGGTGACCTGTAGAGACCCATTTCACCGTTGAAAAGAGACATCGGGCGTGACGCCAGCTCTTTAACGGTTGCCTATAATGGCTCCACTTTATTGATGAAGACGAGTCATTAAGGCCTTGCCATCACTCTACTGAGGGTCAGTGACCCCGTTGAGGTGTCGAAAAGGAGTCATTGGGCGAAAATGCCAGCTCCTTAATGGTGGCAGTAGGTTGTATTGTGCTCTACAGGTGTCCCCCCAAGGAATAGTCTATATTGAGGTGTAAAGATTTACGGCTGTATCCTTTGACATGTGATTCGTCACTCCACTGTGTAAAAAAAAAGAAAATACGGCGCAAGTGGGGAGTCTTAAACCGTAGATGGTTCTGAATTATTGCATTATGAGGCTATTATACGATTTCCACGTTCATTCGGAATCATTCCCGCAACAGATACGTGTTTAAATCCTAAATGCAAATATAATCTCAACACACAATGTTGATGAGTAGGTAGAAGGGGGCGAATATGCTGTTATTAATCGCCCTGGAGCTTCAATTTTATAATTGTTTGCATTATGATTTTTCTAGGCTGAATTGGGAGTGAAATATTGCAATTTCAAGCCCAAAATATTTTCACCCACAACATAAATGTTATTGTGCCACAAATTTATCCGGCATGGATGCGTCTGAATGACATATTCGATGCTTAGCTAAAGTAAATTAAAGCCGAATAAATGCATTAGAGATCTGTTTAGCATTACCAACAACCATCACTGCAGACTGTTTTCGTTTTCTGTTCCATTCCTATTGCTCATCTTTCATGCATCACAATGCATACTTCATTTATTTCTTCCATTGCATGCCATTGTTGTTGCGCAAATTGTGACTGACATACTGCAAAACCTGCAATCCATTACTTAATGAGTTTCGAAGAGTTTCTTCGCTTTGCACGCTTGGTAATTCCTTTGTGCTTCGGTTGTGTCATCACGGTGAAGTGTATGTGAGAGGTGCGGGATTCATCAGTAATTCATGTTCACCTCAGCATTACAAGAATGCCAATATCTCCGGTAAGAGCGATTTAGTGTGCGCATGTAGTTAAATTGGGCAAATTTTAACGTTCAACATTCTCTTTACATTTGCCAATTTTTTTTTAGGATCTGTGGGGGGGGGGGGGGGAATGGCAGTGAGGAACTTGTTTCTACTTTGAACCGTTTAATATATCTGCATGTTGGGGTGAGTTAAAATTTCAAAATTCTTATTTCATTTTGAATGCCGTGAAATTTTTGTTTAGAACTGGGTGATAGGAAGAGAAGAACCTTTTCAAGTTTGAAAACTTTCTGATGTTTTTATGAGGGTGATTACATCGCGCATAATTTAATGTGAGTAATTCAGAAACTATTTTATTTCAGTGAAATTGTTCGTCCATTTCGAGCAACTGTTTTAGCACGATTATGGGAAAAGCTGCGAGAAGGGACCTCGATCATTCAAATGTTGGGAATGCGTGAACCTCATTTTTTAAATGGTTAGCTCTTAATTACTGTTGCATATTCCGTCCATATTTTGTTGATCGTTGTCAAAGATAACTCTTTTTTTCATCACTTCCATGATATATGAACAACAGGATCCTAAAAGTAATTTTCGTGAATAGGAGGCGTTGATAAGCCAGCCAGCGATATAATTTTTACTGAAAATTTTCGTTGCCAGAGTAAGTAGTCTTTGCATGCTCTCTGCTTCTTTTATTCGCTTCTGATGCTCATAGGCAATTGAGGGTCCTATGATGGGTTGGAGGCAGCTAGGCTAGAATTGCTCGATACTTTTACTTTCGTTTCCTTTTATGAGTATAATGTTCATTTTAACGACATGCTTCATATCGAGTTCGGAACTACTTAATACTTTAGGCTTTTTGCTTTGATTGGAACAAATTTTCTGTTGGTTGAAGTCAAGAAATCAAACTTTTGCTGCCCTTATTTTTAGTTTGTGTTTAATTAGAAATAATTAGAAATGGAGGGGAAGTAGTTAAATCTCGGAACTTCGATTTTCATCCGTTGTGAGAACTTATTGGATTTATGCTTCCGTAGTTTTTCAGAGTAGAGAATCTAGGAGTTCAAAAATTAAAGTACGATACTGTTGCCAGGACCTCATAGTTTGCAATTTAGCTGATCAGGGTGCGAAATTATGCCTATAACTCGAATCATGCTCTGTTTTTCCAGTGATGTGAGTGCTTCTGGTCCGCTGCAGTTTACGTTGATGAGCAATGGATAGGTGATCGTCGAACTGTTCGAATTTTTTGAGGGATCGACACCTTTGCTATTTTGTGCAATCAGAGGTTAGCACTTGCTGTTTTTATCACCCCTAGATTTCAACGACCATCACCAATGATTTCATTCTATTTAATATGTGTTCCTCATTTATTGTAGTAGAAGGTAGGGTTGAGGTAAAGGATGGAAAGGTTTATGGATAAGAGTTGAGATGTGGGTACCATTTTTACTTCATGAGATACATACCAGCAGATTTTGATTCTCATTAAAACTTTTCGTCACCAAATTTTTTTGAGGGCGTTTATTCAAACGATATCTATAGTTTTCCCTGAGTTTGTTCTAGAGCGTATAGGGAACAAAGAAATTTTAGAGACCTCCTTCTATATATGTAGGTAATAAATGCCGCAGGGATGTGAGTATCTTGTGCAAGTAAAAGTGGAAGAAAAGAGCGCTACCACCTTGTGTTTTGCAGCTTTCGGGGAAGGAAGTACGACCGGGACAGAGGGAGGGCGCATGGCTGTTCTCGTTTGTATGGGAACTTATTGTCAGAGTCTTACATTAGTCTATTTACATCGTGCCTTATTAAAGTTTTTTCATTCTGTGGTTTATAAAGTGATAGAAGAGTAATGGATTTTGTAAAAAAAATCTGCACGGCTTAGTCCTGGCAGTATTTTATTAGGCAGAAACTTTTTTTTTCTTTCGCTGAAAGGAATGCTATTCTATTTGTAGTTACTCAGTCATTTCGTAAGCTGTCATTATTAAACGAGCAACTTTCTCATTAGCAAAGCGAGCAACTTTCTCATTAGCAAAGCGAGCATTGAAATTTTAACGTTAGTCTAAGTGCGGTTCAGTTTGCTTGGAACTACTAGTTAACAGCTTCATTTATATTAAACTCTAATGTTCGAGTCCACTTTTATTTAGTGATCACATGATAAAAAGTTTATTATAGTGGAAATGTTTCTTTCGAAAACGATCACATCGAATTTCGATGACAATAAACATATGGATGAAATCGAAACAATAGAGACTTAGCTCCTAGCTCATTTACTTGTTTATCGTTTTGAAGGTGGAGTTCAAGAGCGCGATCGTTGTTTTGTGCTAAGGGGTGTGCTCACAATAGTCCATCATTTCGAATTGACTTCGAACATTTCAGAATATATGAATTATTTTCTATCTGGAATGCAGTACAAAATATCTCACAAAATTTCAGATAGCGAAATTCTCTGGATGGTTGAAGCGATGAAACGCCTGAATAAGAAGGTGGCAGTGCTAGGAAGGCTGTGAAAAATGACAAAGCGAATGGACATCGATGGAAAAAGGTGTGATCTTAATTCATACTATTTAGAGTTGATTGGCTGCTTCCTTCATGAAATTTGTTCTTAGCTTAGAATATAAGTTTCATATGTGAAGTCGGTCGTGAAATTTACTCAAGATTAGAAACTTTTATTAAAAGAATTCATAATACATTTTATCAAAACAACGAACACTTTTGATAACACATTTGCCTGGATGACGCATATTTTCAATTAGCGGATACTTATAAAACTTATTTTTTTAGATTAAAGGCTTTTTTCGATTACATTTCTCATAAAAAATCTCCTTGCATACGATGAGCAGAGTTGAATGAACAAGGCGATAGAGAGAATTTACATCTGAACGTTGATCCTTGATGTGTGACCCTTTTCAATCTGTAATTGTCTTTCTCGTATCAATGTACTAGATGTGCGTGGAAAGTATATCGTTTATATTTCAACTATTTTCTCACTCGTCACAAAATAAACCTAAAAGGGAGAGAGCTGTTGTGTTTTTAATTCTATCGTTTTGATTACCAGTTAGGACAATTTTTGAGGGCCTTTTTTACTTCGATATCAAGTTCGCTTATCGACTATCGTGAATGGCCTAATTTTCTTCGTTTCAGTGCTGAAGATAATTCAAATGAAATATTTTCTGCTTCATCGGCTGTCACTAAGTTGCATTGAGCAATAAATTTCAATC
Organism: Baylisascaris procyonis; assembly: GCA_037389465.1. Taxonomy (NCBI): domain Eukaryota; kingdom Metazoa; phylum Nematoda; class Chromadorea; order Rhabditida; family Ascarididae; genus Baylisascaris; species Baylisascaris procyonis. Next base: position 980,840 of record JAZARR010000197.1, read on the forward strand.
ATGTCAATTGTTCGAGTTAAAACAGTTTAGACGATTTGTGTTGTGGTGAATGAAATTTCCATCATTCAAGTACTTTTTTTTGCAGACGCCAGACGCTTCGTTAGTAGCAGTCTCGGTTACCAAACAAACGTCATTAGTGGAAGTAAGAATTTTTTAAATTCTAAAATATGTCGCCCTTACACAAGGGAGGAGGTTGTTCATCGTTCGAGGTAGAAGAGTTGAAGATAGCCATTCTGAATGGTATTAAAAGGATGTCTTTTATTTCTTTTATAGGAGTGGGATTATGTGAAAGCAACCTTTTTAAATTACATTCTTTCAAAGAATTGCATTTTTTTTTCCACCTTTTATTTTCGATTTCATCTACAAAATAGTATGCGGCATATCTGTAAATTCAGATGTTGCGAATATGGTGATGTAGTTAGTGCTCGAACTTCACCGATTTCATGGAAGGTGAAATGAGTAAGCGTTTGCATATGGCAAGTTACCATCGCATGTATTGTGGATTGTCATTCACACATGCTTTTCATTTGTTTTTCGAAGCATTTCATCCTGCGATCTCATTGTTCAAAGGGCTCTCAAATGTTTTCCATGCGGTATTAATCGAGTGTTTTCAGGTTGGCAGGAATACTGACTAGCTGGTGTAATGTTGAAATGGGGCAAAAGGAGCGGCTTGGATGGTCTTATCCGAGAGCTACGAGTCTACTGAGTACGAGTCAGAGAACGAAATGATGATCGTTCCCCGCTTTATGTTTCTGTGTTTTGCAATTGCATATGAGGCATATGTTTCTGCATTTTGTGTTTCTTTGTGATTTTCTTCATGGTTGCCGTTGTTGCTGTTGCATGGTGTTGTTCCACTTGTTGATTTCTGGTATGATTGCTGTAATGCTTTGTGTTTCGCCACTCTCGGTATTTTAACTGAGGATTTTGTTAATGACTTTCTGGGGGAAGGGTGGGGGCTGATTTCAATTTTTGAAGTTTCTTTCAGAAGCCAAAGAACCACGTACCGAAAAAGTAGCTGAATCGAGAGCGGCGTTGGTTAAAGGTTTGCCTGTGTCGTGTGCACACTGAGTGAGGCCGGCTGAAATAGCAGGCCGTCGTCGCGTGCAGTGACTAAGGAAGTCCGCGTAGTCCTTAAGGTAGCACTGGCGTGTCTGCAGCACTAGGGACCGCTGAGGGTTGTGGTCGCAGGGATCTCTGGTTAGCTTGCGCGGCCTCAAGTTGGCTTGCCAGGCAGTGTGGTAGGCGGGTTGCAGTGTAACCTGTCTTGTTCTGCCTAAGGAAGGCCGAATTTTTCGCAGTTTGTTGAGGCAGTGCGGGCATTGAGTTTTTCGTTGAACATCGCCGTCGTTTTCTGGCTGCAAAAGGTACCGGAAGCGGTACGGTTTTTGGTGTGCCCTGAGCCGTGACGCTCTTTTTGGTTTCTAAAGTATTTCGGAAATTCGCAAAGCTTGACAAGTTCACGTGTGGTGCGCATTTGACCTATCGTCGAAATATCTTGGCGGCTTTCGGAGTTGGTAAGGTGTGCTCCTTCTTCTACGTGCAGGTGGTTTCTAGCGGCGCCTCGTCGTCGGGTTTATTAGATTTGTTGATCTACACGGAGACTTTTCGAAGACACTCAACTGTTGGGTGGAGGGCAACAAAAGTTTGGCCCGCATGCCTTCAGTGGTAGAGAGCGATGAATTTTGGAATTTCCGGGGTGGCTGTAGTAGAATTTTTGATCTACCCGTAGATACCTGTATATAGGGTCATTCAATAGACACGTTCAATATCCTTTGCCGACATTCATATAGGAACTCGAAGGGCGGAGAGGGCAATGAGGTTTTAACCTACGTGTGGACAATCTTTGGGGGCGCTCGGGAATTTTGTTGATACGATGAATTTTCTGATCTACATGTTGGTAGTTTCAAGGGAATTTGAGCGCTAGTGTGGTGGATTTTTTGGTCTACACATAAGTACCTTTTGACGGCATTTGATAGGTGAAAGTGGTGGATTTTTGAATTACATATATATTGTCCTTGGTGACATTTTGATGGTAAAGGGCCGAGGGTCTTGCTTATGAGTATTGATCTACTGCTAATCGACATCAGACGTGGCTTGAGGCGATACCCAGGCGTTGCTATTGATTCGTGCTATGAATGAGAATCTGTTGTCTCTCATTGCGGATGCTTCATAGTTTTTCTCTAGAAGGATGTAAAACGGCGAAAATTCATAGAATATTCCCGAGCACGCTACTCCGATAGGGAAGGTGCTTCGCCATCCTATCATCGTTTAGGTCGATGATAGCTGCTTGAGCTGGCGAATGGGATTTGAAGTTCCTTCCACCAGATTATTGTGGAGTCTCTGTTTGTCTAGCAAGAACAGAATTCCCGCAACATAGAGTGTAATACCTGAACACAACTTTCGCTGTCGATACAGTTACATGTAATATCACAGGTGGAAGCGAAAGGAATAATAAGCGCATGACAATTAAGACAGATAGATCCGCATGCTGCTTTATGGATCAGTTAAAGCGCATAATCAAATTGTCCTTGTTCAATTACGGAAATGATTCGCACTAGACGCAGATGACTGCAATTTCTTTCATCGACATTTTTAAACCAAATTAAAAACCGGAGATTAAGCTTAATTTGTGCCGATGCAATAGAATGATAGGAAACGATGCATAACAATTGCTCGCCTATTAGTGCTATGAATTTCATTTTTCAATAGATGACATCTGCTGTCAACTGTTGACTATGCACGTGTTGTTCGTCTGTCATCATACGCTACGGTAATCTTCTCGGATCAACATGCAAGCACAAGGCGTGGTCCTGCCAGTTGGTGCAAGCATGCGAGCGATTTTCTATCTAAAACCTTTTGGCAATGTTCTAAGAATCTTGCGCAATATGGACAAAATCTGCTCCGAATGAAGACTGCCTCTACGACAGCGTCAGTTAGAATTTCTACTGTTGTCCATAACATCTAACGTCTGAGAGGATGACAGTGAGAAACGCCATTCATGCTGGAATTATACTGTGAAAGGAAAAGAGTTTCTGTCTGGCCATGCTCAAACGGGTTCAGATGACCACCAAACTTGTAATCCATGTGGTCTCAACCATAGAGATATCTGCAGTCTCATGTATTGATGATTTTTTCGGCATACGCAGGAATTCTTCATTCTGCTTTCGACCGGCGGGCGGAAATTTGGCTAGAGCCACAGTCATGAATTTCAGGATTGTCACTTGGCAAAGGCTAAGCGTTCAAATGAGCACTAGACCTTCAAATTGCTCTCTTCCTGCTGCATGCCTAATGAACGCGGAGGGGAAGCAAAAACTGAAAACTGAAGAAATCTGTGACCTCGATTAGCTGCTGAGAGTGCTAGGGACATCACTGAGCAGTTCTTAGCGAGACCTGTTGAAAATCTCGATAAAGCAAGCCCGCCTTTGCTGCTGGAGTCGAGGCCAAGAACTCCCTAATCGGGAAAATTGGGGCTCCAGGAAATCTGTTCAACGGAGTAGATGTTTGGCCGAATCAGGCAAATTTAGATATTCATAATTCATGTAAGGGTTTGATCGCGACTCGTTTTTGATGCAAAAGTCAACCAACAAGGTGATTCCATAGCCGAGTTTGTGCCCGTGAAAACCAGGTCTTCCTGTTGATGCAAGAAAAAGAATAATCGCTGCAAGCAGAACGGAGAAAGGGAAAAGCACTTTCAGAGGAGCCGAGGTAAGGAAATCGGTATAAATACTGATAAAAGCTGCGGAACGAGTGTGTTGACTGGCATGAAATTATATCAGTTTTGATGTTGGCATCGGGTGCATTCGCCGTCGTGAATCTTCTAGGGGCTACCGCTTTCCTAGAGCTGCTGCTTTCTTTGTCGTGCAGCTGAAGATCGGAACTGTTTGCTGCATTAGCAGATCATGGCTACACGAGGATGGTACATGGAGGCTCTCCGTATGCAATTAAAGTATCAACCAGTCACTCACTCATTTAAATGACGACCCGTTCAGCCACTCCTGGAGGCGGCAGTCGTTGCGAGGATCCGATCCATCGTTCGCCATAAGCAAGGTTCAATGCGGCAGTCATGCCGCTATAAACCGCAGTGGACTCCTTTTGAGAAAAGTAGTCGTTCTATTGTGACTCGAAAATGTTCATTCGTTGGAGAGCAAAGCGCCCACCTCGATTCTATGGAACAACGGCCATCGCATCAAGTTTGCACATCGTTGGTAGAGGATCCATCCATTGCAAGAAATAGCACGCGAGAATCCTTCGGCTATATCCGGAACTCGATGCCCGCCGTTCGAAATCGGAACTATCATAAACCAATGCATATGAGTCTATCGGCTTTGACATGTCAGAAGGGAACTTTCATAGTGTCGCTGAAGATGAAGCAGTGAAGTTTTCGCATTGGCATGCTGCAAGAAACTTGCTACTGTTGTGGAACTGCGAAGTGACAGGAGGCCACATCCAGGCTACTTGTTGTCACGCCCGGTCTATCCATGAAAAACTCTCACAAGCCCTCGGTCCCGAAGTGTTTCAGATGTTGCATGGTGGTTTCTGTCATTAAGCGGCCACTTTATCAAATAGAGCAATAGGATAATGACGCACCCACCAAGGTATTTGAAAACGGAATACTGGAAGCAATCTGAGTAACAGCTTAATCCTTCGTTGCGAGCTGCTTCACATACAGATATTCGATTTTTTTCCCACTTCTATACATTGAAAAATGTCCTGTGTTAAGCGGTGGCAGGCTGCGTGGAGAGATTTTGTCCACCACTGTGATTGTGAACAACACTTCGGCTCAGCGAAGCGAGCTAAGAACATTACTTATGCTTATGTAACTCCAAAATTCCTAGTCGCTTCATCCCATATTCGCTTTGCATGATACGGAGATCAAAGTTGGTCAGAAATTTTGCATCGGAAGAGAGTAATCGAACCAGCTTACCAATCGTCAGCATTGCTCTCCAGCGCTTTCTTCACTGGGCGAAAGGTGTCGAAGCTCCAACCGCAGTTTAGGCTGGCATTTTGTTGTTTCGATACACCTATGCTGGTGATTTGTTCTTATGCTGACGGAGAAAACTTTCACCTCTGATTAGGAGCGGAGGGTTCAGGGAGGGGGGGGGGGGCGAAGCCCCGCCTGAGCTTAATATTAATACTGAAAGAAAAAAATATATGCTTCATAGGTTCGTTTCGTCACTTCTTCCTGCGATCAACATAGATTATATTTCTTTCTTCTTCCTGCATTCTTTTATCTTCATTTGCTTGTTACATTCTTCTTTAATGATGTCTATTTTTTAGATTCATTTTTCGAAAATTTGTTCAGTTAAAAATTCAAAATATGTGAAAGTTTAATGGAAACGCACTGTATTGGAGATTTCAGAATTATTTTCTCCGCAACGGTTAGGTGTACGGAGCAGCGATTTGCTGTTTTCGACAAAACTTTCAAAGTTTTATCAAATGACATATAGATTTATATATTTTGACAGAAAAGTTGAAAGCCGAATCAACCGGCGAGAATTTCTGAAATCTCGATTTTTGTAATTTTGGGGGTTCTCGTTCTCGGCCGGTATCTCCTACAGAGAAGACGGTTTCTTGATTTGTGATCAGCTCGGCAAAACCTCTTGAACGGTTTATGGGTACTACCCTAGGATAAATAGGAGCCGAGAAAAAAATCCCAAAAATCGCAATTTTTCAATCGTGAGGGGTAAGTACAGGGAAAATTTGAAAAAAATTTTTTTGTCTCCAATTTCGACGATTTTGGTATCAAGCGACAGATCTTGCTGAGCTGATCACGGATTTATGCCCCGCTTGCAGTTTTACTTGAAATATGACGAAATTAAATGTACACGAACGTTGCATTTGTATATGAATGCACTGTAATTTATACTTCCGATTTTTTTTCTCGGCAACGGTGACGCCTGCGGCGTTGCGGATTGTTTCGTTCGATACAACTTTCAAGCCTCTATCCAACGATGTATAGCTTATAAAATTTCGAGAGAAAAGTTGAAAATCGAATCGACCGGCGAGAATTTCTGAAATCTCGATTTTTGTAGTTTTGGGGATTCTCGTTCTCGGCCGCTATTACAAGTGGTGTTGAACCGTCCCTTGATTCGTCATCAGCTCGCCGAAACCTCTCGAATGGTATAAGGGCACCACCCTAGGACAAATAGGAGCCGAGAAAAAAATCTCAAAAATCGCAATTTTTCAATCGTGAGGGGGTAGTACAGAGAAAATTTGAAAGAATATTTTTTGTCCCCACTTTCGAAGATTTTGGTATCAAACGGCAGACTTGATTACTATTTCATTATTGTTCACTAAATCTTTTATTATTTTCCTATTCTTGTGATTTTTCACTCATTTATCACTATTTTTCTTTCTTATTTTTTTACTATTTTTACTTGCAGCTGCAATCGGACTAGTATTGAATGTATTACTAAATTACTACATCAGTATTTTATTTGCAGTCCAAATCGATGTCCATTATAACAGAGAAGTACCACAGCCATTCCAAATGAACAAGGCGGTCATAAAAGAGAGCAAATTTTCATTCATCGAGCGCAAAACTCAAAAAACTAGAATAAGATTTACCGTATCCTTCAAGGACTACACAACCCATTGTTGCACGCGCAAAATCGAGCACGTCACTAGTTACTGGCGCGGATCCGGTAAGCATTAACTTGACGGCTCACCGACAACGTCACGAATTGTTTTGATGAACAGCCTATCCATAAGAGTATCGTTGCGTGTAATGCCACTGAAATATCTTCAATAAAACCTCTGGGTACAGAAATTACATGTGATTCGATGAACGCTATCAGAGAACAAGTTCGGCTGTGTGTTCCTGCATGACAGCTGGACGATGTCGTAGATAGACAGGAACCAACCAATAGAATATATAAAAAAGCTCGATGAAGAAAATCATCGCGCGATCATGTTAATATAATCCTTCGTGATTTTGTTCCTGATAGACTTGGAATGGCAAACGCCGATGAAGGAAAAATACGCAAAGTCAAAAAAAACTTAGCGTAAATTTTTATAGAGAGTTAAGATCACCAGATGAACGACCACAAGTAGGAGTCTTCCTCAAAAGTTTTTCAACTTCACAGGTTAAAAAAACCTACTAGCTGAATAAATGGAATGCAAGACCGCAATCAGGCTCAAATATACAATGCAAACAAGCAAGCTTTAATTCTTTCGATCGGATAGATCAACGACCGGAATACATGTGAAGTGCAAGGTTGAGGATAGAGTTGTGTGCATCTTTTGCTTATCCCTCTTTTCCTGGCCTTTGCTTGTACGTCCAAATCCTGTTATCTGTGCTTCGTAGGTAGCTTATTCCACTCGACGATCTCCTCTCAGAATTTGCTTCTAACAACGCTCTAGACAGTAGTTATGAGAAGCAGCGAGCTTTCCACTCGGCAATCATGCGTTTTTAGTTTTTGAATCAGTGCTGAAAATGGACTTCCTCGATCGCTTCAAAGAGTGAAAGAAGTGGGCTTGGAGGAGAGAAGAAGGGATTTGAGGCGATCACGCCTGTCTCATTATAAGATGATAGAATGACCGCTCTTAAACATTTTCTAAACGTCCTAAAAAATAGCTGTGAAACTGCTCTTGAAACTTCCAGATTTTAAAAAGCTTCCTCCAACCAGCCAATTGTTGAAGAGTTGAAGAAACTCCTAAGTGTTCTACCTTATGAGCACTACCTTCCTTCTCGCAATACACAAAACGTATTGTAGAGGTCATGCTAAGTAAAACTCACCGATAGACAGAGAAATGTCAGAAGTTTATGGCCAAGATGTAGGGTACTCGTGACTGTAGATGACATACTAAAGGGGCAAAACCTGCGATCACTAGAAAGCTTTATTCTGTTCACCTGTCAAAAACCTCAGGTGAGACAAGAAACAAAGCCAAATGAGCGGTAGATGTGCGCACCTTAATGCACTTTTAAATGCCTTCAATTTCTATCAAGCCGATGAACCAAGGTGGAAAAAAAACTTAAGGATACTCTCCCTAAAGCGTCCACAATACCTGCCAAATTTGATAATACTTGATTTAATGATTCCCGAGCTGAAACTGTTAAACAAGGGGACAGACAATAAGACGAAAGCATAATTACACACGCGTAGATAAATATGACGTCACAACAGCGAGCTTCTGCAGGCCAATTTATAGAAACACGTAACAAAAATGGAATGAAAATGGAATGAATAAGTCCACGAACCTTTGCATAAATCCGATTGAAGACTCGAGGCACTAACGGCATTATGGTTAATCTTAATCCTTCATATCATCAACAACTATCTTTATATTGCAACTTCAATAGCCAACTCTCATATCAAACGTTAAAGCAGCGGTCTCCATTAGACATTCGAACATATGCGCAAGAGAAAGAAAACTGAACATCACGTCCTCAAGATGAGCTTTTATGCATAGAATCCGGAATGAGCTCCTACCATAATTCAAAAGAAATAAATACCCTACTCCTCATTTGGTACCGCTCACTTTTGAATATTTAAACAATAGAACACCTAATATACAGCAACAAAAGAAAATCGAACACTGAAAACAGCTGCAACGAATGCTAAGTAGAAAATTGGTCGGTAGTTCTTACTCCTTTGCACTATTGAAGTTGAAGTGAAGAAATTTGCTGAGTTTGATCATGTGTGCATATAACTTACTGCTGTTACTACTTATGTCCTTGATTATTTAAAAATCTTTCAGTGCCCTTAGCATTCGCAGTAATTTGACTATACTATTCGAAACGAGGCAGAATTAAATTTATTTGAGCGTTATTAGTTGCTTCTATCAGAAATATATACATAAGCATTTACAGCAAAGTTCACGTTGACTGCACTTCCTTAGGCGAATTGCTAGATTCAGCATGAAGATATAGCAATGAATTTTTAAGATGTAGATAACTGAAGGTGCAGCGAAATTTTGCTTTATTATTCAATCGTCCCCGCAACAATTCGATGCAATGCTACGCATCAATGAAAATGGCCATCGTATTAATGTGGAACGTATTCGTTCGGGTGTATTCCCATAAGTAACGAATATTTCTTCTGTTGACGATCCGAATGTTAACATTAATCGTGGGGAGGTTTTATTGCAGTTTTGTTTATTTCCTTCTCATAAAGACGGTAGAAATGCATAAGGTAGATGGGCATAGTGACGGATAAGAACTAGCAGTGGCAATATTTAAATTCGAAATAATACTCATATAGCGACACTGAGGGCAGCACGACAAAAGGCATTGAGTTTGAATGCACCAAATCAACAACAGCGTTGAGATCGAAAAGATTTAGCCGATACTCGAACAGTGAAAGATAACTGCATCAACGCTAATATCTAGTGGACCATACAGGCTATCGGATACTTGTATGAACGCTATGATATATTGGCGTGTTCTAATTTGCAAACAGCAGGCAACAGTTCTTTTGCAATAGAGCAATGAACGGTTATGGCTGTTTGTGGCGAGCGTTAACTAGCGTTTCTTTGAGAACGACCTTTGCAATGAATAATTATGACACTTCACACTCGTCTCACTCTGCTGAATTTCTAACTGATTGAAAAATTAGCTTGAAAGGGAAAAAACTTGTTTATAATTGGAAATGACCACAAGACAAATTCGGAGATTTCTCAGTCCTCATTGCCCTCCTGGTCTTCAACGCATTTCCTTCATTGAGCCCTTCGCTCCTACCGTGGTGGAACTAAGGTGTGAGCACTTTGCTTTTATGCTAAATCAACAGCTTCAGTATCATCGCTAAGACCATTACTTCTCCTCTTATTGTTGATTTTCACCATATAACCTTATTTTATCCATCGGATGAAGGTTTCAAACATTGGAGATTAATGCAGGGTGAGGTCACGACGCTAAATGTAGAGATCGCAGGAAACTTACGGCCAACCAGCTGCGGCCACGCGCTTTCTGGGCACATTTTGGTGTTGTGACAGAGTACGATAAGATTGGCACATGTATGTGGAGAGAATACGACCTTTAGACAAAAATAAATGAACAAACCGTGAACACTTTAAAGCCTTTGTAAGTAAATATACACCTATGAGTTCAATCGCTTATAGCTTTTTGTTCTTAAAAGATCGATGCTTCAGTCGGTTCTCGCCACAAACGATTGTTTGCTTCGTGCTCGAGGTCAAGCCACCTATGTGGCCACTGTGGATTTAGATGAAGTGTTCGTTATTCGAAAAACTGGACCATACTGCAGACAATTGACTTATTATTTGTAAATGCACCGAATGCTGAAACAGTAATTTTTAGAAGCGCTTATGCCACTTTCCATGTAAGTTTTAATTGTATTTGAGATTTTTTTCGTTACTACTGCGACATTTGTTCTTTTTATCGTTATGGCGCAGTATTTTCCTTTTAAGTTAAACGGACCTTTTAATGCTATTGTAAGCGACTACAACACTCTATACGGTGGACTGCATCGTTCTGAACATAGAAAATTCCTGCTGTTCAAGTTTTATCACTTCTGTCGGATTTGTCGTAGTGACTTTCCTCAGTCGCGTGCAGGTCCACTCTTCTCCATCCACCCATCCATTCCGTTATCAGGCGTGCTACAGCCATTGATCAACGGTGACCGTTAAGAAGATTCAAATGCTTTTCGCGATTCATTGAGAATAATTCGAAGTGAAAAAATTTTTTTCACCCTTAGGGAGAAACCTCATCGAGTCGAGAAGCAGAGTGGTGGCCGTCTCGATGAGGAAGCCAGGGAGCAAATTCTCGGAAAAAAGATGCCTAATCAGAAACCACATGGCTGGAGGAAGGGATGTTGGAGAAGGAGAAAACGGCAAAGAAGTCAAATTGCTTTTCCCTCGGATATCGAAGGATGGCATAGCAATCGGACACGATCAAGTTTTAGACCTTAAGCAAGTCTGGTATGAGATTCTGAAGATCCTGAGTAAATTTCAAACCAGGCATTAATCATCCAAATCCTTAAACAAGCGGTATACGTAGAGAATACTAAACAATTTCCAATAACAATAAAAGATGTGAAATTAGAAAAGGTATTCATATGTGCGCTCCACTATGTTACGAATCTTCTCACGTTGAACGATGATTCTATGGTTCGCTTAAGATGGAATTGATTTTCCATACTCGAAGAATGTTTAGAATGAGTGGAAAAATGCAACACATCGAATGCAAAACTCGATTTCAATATACATCTCAAAGTAATGCTCGAGAGTGTCGTCTGAAATGTTGGACAAATGAGCAAGGCAAGATTGCCCCTTTACTCTAATGGTTGAATGATTTTATACAGAAATTCATGCAAACGATCAAAAATATTGAGACGGAATGTTATAGGTTAGTCACATACAGCACTTTCTGCAATCTTCGCATATCTTCATAACGTTGAATGCATTAAAATAATTTTGCAATTTCTTTGTCAATATTCATATTGTCGCGATTTCAGGTGATTCTTCGACCGGAAATGATCAAAGTTGCCGAAGTACATTATGTAAAGGCAATGGAGAAACCGGAAGTGTCGTCAATTGCTTCCGATCCTGAGATTGGCAAAATATATCACTTGAGGAAGTCGAATGCGCCTCTTTTATGCGTGTTTTTCCTGCATGGTGATGCATGTTTTTATGCATGGTGATTCAATGGACCCCGCGGTGTTATTTTTTGACTCAAAACAAAGTTTTTGCGGGATCGGTTATCAAAAAAATAGAGAAACCACTTCCAATATCAGTGAAGCGCCACATAAACGTGAGGTCTAATGTGCTTTATATGGGTGTTGTGAAGCGTAAAAACGATATCACGGTTATTTCGATCTGATATGGTATCAGCAGATACGGTACCACAATTCGCAAGATTGCCCGACGGAAGCACCGAATACCCCTGAGCCGTTTCATAGTAGCCCGTCTTAGATAGCAGAGTTCGTAAATATTTTAAAAAACTGTCCAGGACGTGTGAGTGAAAGGCTTTCTCAAGAATTCTGCTTCTTAGTGACTTCGAAGCATCTAGATGGGTTCACTACTTCTATAATGCCCATGGAGCACAAGAAATCAAAATTTCGGTGAACACCTAGGATCAGATATTTGCAGTTTGCCGTTGACAGTTCTAGCATTCGTTGTCAGTCATTACTATACACGGCGTTGAACTCAAACTACGTATTTCAGTGAATATTGTAGAAATCTCAGCGTGCATACACTTCACATATATAAAGCATATTATTTCCCTACTGCATGGGCGAAAAGAAGGATGATGATTGCGGTTTTATTCTCGGAGCGATGCACCGCAAATAATGATTCTCAGCGAGCGGATATAAAACCTAGGAGGACTAGTGGAACATCCTTCTCTGAGGTATCGATCAAGTCTACGAAGACGAAAAGCATAACGACAGCAGAAAACTGTAATGCGAATGAAATGATACATGGCACAACATGTGCGCCATTTTTTTTTTACACGAACAATCAGCTTACGAAAGAGGTTGGCCACAAAGCAAAGTGTTGCAATCGAAATGCCTCCTTCCCTGCACGTAATGTGTCACTTCACACTGACAGGAGTCACCGTGATATCCTGTGACTCTATGGATGCGCGGTGTATTAACGAATCGGGTTCAATAAATAAATATGGAAAAAATTCAAGCAAATAATCAAACCTCGCAACACACTTTTCTTCAACCTTCAGAATATCGTCTAAAGAAATGTTGCTAATTTCACCACACTCTCGGAACAAAAATATTCCTCCTTTCCCTACATCCGAATGCAGACAAAAGCTCGATCGAAATGAAACTATGAATGCAATAACTCTGATCACCCCGTCTGAGCAACAACCTCCGCACATATAACTAATTCCACCTCCAAATAAAAGTGATCATACTTGAGTTATAAGTCTAGGAGCACTCTTCATAAATGAAATTGGCAGTCGGAGGGCTAACGCTACTTTTTCCAAGTATGCAATTCATAATTCCATGCACTTCGTCCATCAAAATGTCTGATGAGACACATCGTGGAAAAATTCATCGATAAATTCGTCCAAGTGGTCGCGAAGAAGAGGAGTTTCCTCATTGCTTGATCCTTCCATTCCTTTGCTGAACAAAACAATTCTTTTTTATTTTTATTTATTAGCAAATGATTAATAATAACACAGCATAATGGCAAAGCACCTCGAATAGGGACGGACAGAGGTAAGGGGTAGTCAAAAGTAGCGAACAATCGCACAATGTAACTTTGAATCAAGCAATAATCCAGTTTAAGAGTGCAATCTCATACTCTAGCAACACCACGTTTGTGCTCGCTGTAAAATGTGTAGCACTGAGATCATCTGCACTCCAATGCGTACATAAGCCGTAGCTAACCCCTTCCTATATAATATTCAAATGGCACGTCCGATCCCTCTCATAGGTGAACTCAGGAATCAAAAAATAAAAATATGAAATAAAAATCAAACAATACCCTGATAAAGCATGCGATTGCACTAAAAACAGAGAAAACGACCACGTAGAGGAAAATGAAACATGATATTGATACAATTCAAGAACGAGAGCTTTTTTCAAGATTTCAAATAAAAAGTAGTGGTACTTTCTCTTAGCGGCTTAAGAAAAAGCGACATCGGAAATCAGCCATATCCATTCACTTCTTTAGATCAGTGACATGTCTTTAGTGCAACGCTCTCTCTTTACAATAAAAATTATGAATACAAAACACGGTAAATTTGAACACACAAAGCAAATGAAACAAAAAAGAAAGGAAAGTGAAATATAACTGAACATATGACAATAAAAGCACATGAAAAGGCGACAATATTACATATGTTAGCAAAACGGCATCAAACTCACAATGAAACATTCTGAAGTCATATTGCAACAGCATCAAGCGACGACTATTGCTAGTAAACCCACATCAGGCACCGGGTTGTAAATGGCCACAGTACAGAACAATGCTTTCCAACGACACCCCTCACTTGATAGGGCTTAACTGTAGCCGAAATGTGATGCCCGATCAAGCAGTAGGAAGTTTGAGGGTTACAAACCAAAAGTGGAATCGTCAAAACACCACTGGGCTTCTCGAAATATCACCGAAAAGTACCCGAATGGGAATCAACATCAACTAACCGAAACTGTCATACATGGAAGAGAGGGAAAAGACGCAGAGTCAGCACTCACAGAGATGCAAGAGACGCAGAGTCACCAATCACAGAGATGGTAATCGATATATGCACATAGCCACACAGCCAGTAGCGGCCTGTCAAAGATCGCCAAGCCAGCATCACTTTCAGCCGATTGGGTGACCATCGATGTAATGCTACCGTACCTATATGCCCCGCCCCTAGATCAGAGCTAATGTGACAACGTCCGCACTACGCCAAAAAGTTACTTTTTTTGCAATAGGACTATCAAGAAAGAAAGGCAAAACCAAAAAGTTCCCAATCAACCAAATATCCTTTCGTAACGTTCGTCTGTCACAAGATCATTTCAAAGGATTCTGCAGCCACAAGGCCATTTATTAACGTCCGCCATATTCCACCATCAATAATTACTGCTTCGTGGAAAGTTATCAATAAAGGGACCACTTCATGAATTCGCAAATGTAAGTCTTGTCAACACAAACGTGCAGACTATAGGACGGGTCTAGTCAAAAGCCGCTTAACGAAAGAACCCGAAGTGAAATCGAAAGGGTCATTGGAATGTTGCGAGCGCAAGGATGGCCATAGTGTGGATTCAGAGCGCATAGTGTGGATCACCAGCAGATCACCAAAGGGCCCTTTTGAACTTCACTGCAGCTCTTAGCAATTTTTCAAGTGCAAAGGTAAACATTCGAGCATGCTGAGTACGCATTGAATATAGAATGCGCTGATGCTGCGCGCGCTTCTACAATGCCAAAAACATTGCCCACTTGCACGAGGCGCTTCATGTGGTTTTGAATTTAAAAAAAGCAAAAAAAAAAAGAAATTTGTGGTCAGCTGCCACTCTCTTCCCAAAATATTCATCTAAGCAGCAAGCTTGCTTCTCTTATGTAATAGGGATTAGGTAACAAAGATGCTTCAACCACGAACCGAGTTCCCAATATGGCATCACAATGAAAATATTCACTTGTCCCGCACTAATGAATTCCATCACCGAATAAAAACAGAACAAATTCTTTTGAGTAAGATATAAGCTTATTTTTATCGGCAGTGCACTTGGACTATGAAATCTGCAATACACAAATTGCATAGATTTACGTAGTTTGTCTACTAGTAATTCAAACAAGCACCATAAATACCCACTAATCGAGAAGAATCGTAATAACTTTGGGAATTCCGTGTAGGGGTAAGCATGCAATCGTTTTAGCGGCAAATGGTACTTCATGTGATTCTTACAATGCTTAATGACGTTCTACAGAATAAAATGAATAAACGTGCATTGGGAGAGTTATAACTAACTGACAGCTTCTTTTTCTTTCTATGTACCCATTAAGAAATAGAAATCCCTCATTTCTACGGTCACTTCAAATCTGATCTGTAGACAGCGGGCAAATGAAACAAACCTGACAGGCGTATGAAACCTCTGATGAGACGAATTGCCTGTAATTCTCGCACCATTTTGCCAACTATCTTTATTTGGTTGCCACTTAATGTCACTTATAAGCTTCGGCGATGCCATGGAACCACTGAATGCCTTTGCTAAATCAAAAGATTAGAGCGAAATGAAACGAACAGGCAGTGAATGTTGAAAGCAAGAAATGAACAAACGAGCGCATTCAAACAAAAAAGAATACGACAAAAGAATAAAAATGGGACAATGGGGGTGGATGAAACCTGAAATATGATTATAACGTCATCCTGAAAACAAAATATTGCACTATGCTTAATATAGAAGAGAATCAGATTTAATACGATTCAAACCTGTGCTGTTTTTCGTTATCGGTAGGAATGCTGATGAGAACTTCGCCTCGGTGTGTAATGAGGGATCCTGTAACTAATACAACTGGCAATATAATTGAACGAAGAAAATAAACATCGAATGTCAAGAACTGATACGCGGGGAAGAGAAAACGCGTAGGCCTGTGTTTCGGAGCTGACGAAAGCAGTACAATGTGAGCATGACGCTTACGTAAGAAAAAATATTGAACATTTCTTGAAAGTAAGCTAAAATTTGAAAAAAAAATTGCACAAGGCTGTTTCTCATAGACGTAATTCGAATGCTACTCGTCGATAACCGACGATGGCAAGGACGATGGCAAGTGAAAACATATTCAGAGCTGATAAGTACGACTCACATGCAAATAAATATGCGATGAACAAATTTCCACTCTATAAGTTCGGATTAGCGCACGAACAAACGCGAATTTATCACCTTCGATGAGCCCCCTTTCCCTTCACCCATTCTTTTTATTTCATCTTCTCATTTGAGGATGTGTTAAACCCGATCAAATGCAATCACGGTCCCAATTCTATATTGTGATTTTGACGGGACTGGGACATTAGTGAAACACTATTTGTAAGGAGGACGTTGAATAAAACATAGGCAATAATAAAAGATGAAAATCGCGAACAGATGAGAACGGCATATTCTACAGCGTGAAATATCACAAGCGCAAACAAACGCACCCAATCGATTGTGGAGGCATGAGGCAGCGAGATCAAATACGTTCTTTCATTTAGAAGCATCTTCACTGAAACGGTCGTGATTGTTTATCTCTGTGACTGCTGCACTTATTAACGAGAAAGCAGTAATGATCAACGGCTTGAAGCGCGTCGCACGTCGGTATTACAAACGTCGCAACGCGACGATACAAGTCAACGCTTAAAGTAGAAGGGTTGCGTGCTAGTGCGAGCACAAATGACAGTGGACATGATCTCCTTTAATCTTCACTGCGCACGCCGCTTACCAAGCTATGTTGGGACTATACTTATCGCGTTGCGTTTCTCTGCCTCCTAATAATAACCACTGATTTTTTCTTAAAGTTTTCCGTAGAACTGCAATATATACATAATTTCGGTGTTGCATGTTGTGGACTTGATGTGAATGCTAATAGTTGACGAGATTGCTACAGTTAGGAATGTTAAATTTTGATTTGATGATTTCAGTGGAGGGTGAAATGCTTCAAAAAGAAATATCTAAAATAACAGTAATATACCCATGCTGTCATGCTCAGTTAATGGTCGTTCATATCGCTTTCGAAATCGGAAATATTCAGTGCATTGAGCTCAGTGCCATCTGCATATGTATAGAACAGGCTTCTTTATTGCTTAGGAATAAATGGTTTTTTATTTCCATAGCGAACTATCTCACATTTGCGACTTCCTATTTTTGAAGAAGTGCACCCTTTTGCAAATTGTGTCCAAATAAAATGCCGATTATCCTAATTAATCCAAACCTTGAGCTCAGTACCATCTGCATATGAATAGAAGAGTCTTCTTTATTGCTTTGGAGCAAGTGGTTTTTTATTTCCACGGCGAACTATCTCACATTTGCGACTTCCTATTTTTGAAGGAGTGCAACCCTTTGCAAATTGTGTCCAAGTAAAATGCCGATTATCCTAATTAATCCAAACATTGAGCTCAGTACCATCTGCATATGAATAGAAGAGTCTTCTTTATTGCTTAGGAATAAATGGTTTTTTATTTCCACAGCGAACTATCTCACATTTGCGACTTCCTATTTTTGAAGGAGTGCAACCTTTTGCAAATTGTGTCCAAGTGAAATGCCCATTGTCTAACTGAATTCAATCCACTGGCACGTGCTTTTAAATAGACAATAAAAATTAATAATCTATCATTGATAAAATAACTTAGTAATAGACAAATGCGATCGGAATGCAGTGAATAATAGATTATTCGAGAGTAAATGTTTGATCAATTGATGGAATCGAATTGTGTTGGCAAAATCGATATGGAGTTCGTGACGCGAGTGGCATCAAAGAATTTCTCCTAAACGCAATCACGATAAAATCCATGTACCTCGAACGACTCCCACGGTCTATTTGAATAAATTCCCTGTTTAAACTTCGGCAAGGAAGCATCTTCGTTGTGAGCTGTGCAATTAAAAAATTACTTTCAAGTCCCTGCAAAATTTCATATTGTTGTTGCGTGTTGGCATAACCTCATGAACAAAACCTCTGCCTCAACAAATCCTCCTCTCGAGAAATTTGGAAAACTAGCGACAAAGGACTTATGCAGTTACTGTGTTGATCATATTCTATTATATGCGCTTGACTATTCCATGCCCTTTAGTCAAAGGACAACACTTTTGAATCACTCGCGATATGCGCACGATGTGCGAAAAGGACTGAACGAATTAAAACCGTCTAAAGGTTGCATTTGCAGTAGTGGCTTCTGCTACGACGATTTGCAAAATGCCAAGTTCTTCTGAATTGCTCCCGGAAATAATCCTCCAAATCATGACCCTTTTGGGTCTTGTGAGAGTAAGGCGTTGCCAAGACGCCTTTGCCGCCGCCGCCGCCCTGTTCGGCGTCGAATTAATAGAGCTCTACCGTGAGGTGGAGCTCTACCTGCAGGAGCATTGGAGGGAGGATTTTGCTCCCCTCGACGTCCATCGGCAAGGAATGTGGTATTTCGGTTCGTTTTTCTTAAACTTTATTTACAAAATTTATGAATAAATGAATAATTTATTGAGCGGAGTGCTGAGATTGTACAGTACTTAAGTCAGTATGCGTATCACACTGATGCGTATGGATTTTCTTTGATCGATCTTTCGGTTACACCTAATGTTTTTTTCGACTTTTTTTGATGAAACATTTGTCGTGGGCCATTTTCGAACCTTCTCATAATGTGCCACGAAGTTTGCATTAGAAACGTCATAGGGTTGGCGAAAGTCGAATTGGTAGCATGTTTGCGTAACGAATGCTTATGGTGGAATGTCATATGCATAAGCAATAAGAATCCCTTTCTTACGTCACGCTTATGTTATCTTAAGGGATCGTTGCTTCTGCATTCGTTTTGGAGGAAAAATTGGATGGCAAAATGCTGTCGAAAATTAACCGGCTGAAGTGCTTTGGGATCGAAGTAATACCATTAATATGCAAGTAGAATTAATGTGTTTCAGTTCGCGAAGCAGTTGGACGCCGCCCACATCCGTTGTTGCTCGAGGCCGCGTGTCGGCTGAAGGGAGCGCAACTGAGCGTCTGGGATGTGGAACGGCGCAGCTGCGATCTCTACGGCCACGACGGGCCGATGTATAACGTGGCTGTCGAGGGGGGCCTATTTGTCGCCGTGATGGAACAGCCGATAGTGCCGGTGGGTACATTTTGATTTTATTGCCTTTAACTTTGCTCTATATTTCACTATCACAACCCTGCATATTCCAGGTACTCATCTGCAGCAGCGAACTTTTAGCAAATTTTGAAATACAGGTTATGCTAAAACGCGTTCCAATATGAACATGCCGCAAATTTGGCAACCTTAGCACTCACGTTAAGGAATAACCCGAGGATGCTTGTAGACTGATGAATATTTCGATTGCAGTGGTACCAAAGTGTGGCCCGCGAGCTGGAACCCGGCACTAGCCACGGCCGCCGGGATGAGGCGAGGATCGCGCCTCCGGTGCCGATAGAGCCACAAGAAGCTCTTCATGAACCGGAGGCTCGCCCTCATCCCGTTGAAGTCAACGCGACGCCTCAGCGCCGAGGCGTCGAAGAGAGGGAAAGAGAGGCCGCCATCCGCAACGAAAGGGCGCAATGGCAAGAAGCCCTTGCAGCTCGTTATCGCGAAATGCTGTAAGTGACTGCTGTCTTGTCCATTTGGACCTTCATTGCACACTGCATTTTTTTACAATATTTGTGAGGATAGCACCACAGTAATAATTGGATGAGAGTCACGGATAGATAATCACACTGTAGCAATGAGATTTTCTTAGTTTCAGCTTGAGTGGCTCCTGTATGAAATTTGGGGGCGCGCAGGCGAACAGACACACGTACACAAGGACCACTTGGTCATGATGTGCCTTTGCAAGCAATTATGCCAAAGCCTATAGAAATACAGAAAGCTTTTTCATGAAGATAACAAAGGATGTAATTCCGTAGTTACGTTTCCAAGCACCTATCTAACTTTGTCCATACCTGCAGCCGCCCCAGAGCGAGAGCAAATGCGCCCGCGGAACGAGCGCCTCGCAGACGGGCAATAAGGCAGCAGCCGGAATTCAGACCGGCGGACATAAGTGTGCTGCCAGCCCACATGGCAGCCGAATTAGTGGCACCCGCAACGGCACCCTATATCGTTCGGGACAATAAGATATGTAAGTATTTCCACTTGCCTTGTTGTTCTGTCTTTCAAAAGTTTGTTTTTCACACTCTCTGAAGTTGTCTGCAGCATATTCTTTCTCCTGGTTTTAAGGAGAGAGTCGTCTAGGAATGAATAGGGGGAAGGGATGCTCGTTCGAAGAAGGCTCTCCTGTATTCTCAGCCGAAGGCTTCTAAGTAGTGGAATGAAATGTAGAATTGTGAATGTTACTGTTTTGCTTGAAGTGAGCATTAACTGCCTGATGTTCCACTTTATATGCGTCAATGAGGAGTTCGCAGATCAGCAAAATTATTTATGCTAAAGTGACTATGATGATGATTTGCATGATGTGGGATACAGTTGGGTGGAAATTTTTTTGTGATCTACTGAAAGCATGCATCCCGACACGCGACCGCAGGCTGATCAGCTTATTTAATGAAGCCTTCGCAGATATGCGAGATCACGGTGAAAGCTGAAACTGTTTTTAGTGTGCCGTTTGCCACACTGTGGCGTCGGAGATCGAGAATTTGAGACGGTAGCGGCATGGAGGAAGCATGTCGCTCTCGCCCGATCACATCTCGCCGACGGTAAGCGACTTTATTTTGCTACCTACATTGTGGCGGGGTTTTTCGGTGGTCTTTTTGTATTTTCCATGTGAGCTGATCTATGGGATTTCGCTGGTAAATATTATGCTACTAGTATACTCGTTTTGCGAGCAGGAGCGAACTGATGATTAGATAATGGAACCTCGCTTATATTGTTTCATGACGATAAGCAAGTTTTACTAATAGGCTGAAATCCTCTAGATTTATTTAATTTGCTGCTTACTCATGTAATCGTCATTGATAAGCTACATTTCTTTTATATGATTTCAGCGTTTTGTGGCACATGTGGACATCATTTGGTGGTGCCACCTGAAGCGGACGCAGCAACCACAAAGGTAAGCTGTGAAAACCAGCTTTCTTTGGTTGGATTTTTTCCTCCATAAATATTCATGCGTTTTCGGAGAGATTGGGCGGAAACGGAATTCAAATACGCTTCCATTCATTTCCATCATGTGGTATGTCCACACTGAGTAGAATTATATCAAAGGATTTTGGCTTACCCCTATCCTGTAGCAGAATTGTATAGGGGAATGGAATTACCTTCAAATCTCCCTGTCAATGACCGTTCCTCAGTCACTAATCCCTCTAACTTCAGCGGCAGTGGAAAGCTCATAAAATCGTGTTTTGGACCTGTACTCTCATGAGCGCGGTGGGTTGAATTTCAGGACGCTGTGACACCTGAAATGTGCGATAGGTGAAGATTTTGGTATTTTGATTTCAGGCCTTCATCACAGCGCATAAGAGAGAGCGCTGTGTTGGCGCTTCGAAGGCCGTCGTGCAGCAGAGGTGCGAAAACGCCACCTGGCTAAACTCGCTCAGACGAAATACAAGCCACATTCTGCTGCCCGGTTAGTATTTTATTCATTCCCAGCCTGATCCTATTTGACAGTTT
>JAZARR010000197.1:1007500-1055000 GCA_037389465.1 Baylisascaris procyonis
CATTATTATTATTCTTTATATTCCTATTATTCCTTAGTATTATTATTTATTATTATTGTAATTATTCGTTGTTTTTATGATATTACTGTTTATTATTATCATTATTATTCTTTATTACTATTATTATTCATTATTATAAATATTCTTTATTATCATTCTTATTGTTTATTATTATTACTCTTTATCATTATTATTCCTTGTTATTATTATTATTCATTATTAATATCATTCTTTGTTACTATTGTTGCCCTTTCTTATTATTATTATTATCATTATTCTTTACTATTATTCTTATTTTTTATTATTATTATTATTCCTTACCACTATTACTATTCTTTATTATTATTTCTCCTATTTATTATTATTATTTTTTACTATTATTTTTATTTTATATTATTATTATTCTTTATTATTATTATTATTACTCTTTACTGTTATCCTTATTCTTTATTATTATTATTGTTCTTTATTATTCTTATTGTTCTTTATTATTATTATTATTCTTTATTATTATTATAATTCTTTATTACTATTATTGTTCTTTGTTGTTATTATTATTTTTTGTTATTATTATTCTTTATTATTATTATAATTATTCTTCATTATTATTCGTCATTATTGTCATTATTCTTTATTATTATCATTTTTATTCGTTATTACTATTATTCTTTATTACTGTTATTCTTTATTATTATTGTTACTGTTTATTATTGTCATTATTATTATTCTTTATTATTATTATTATTATTTTTCTTTACTGTTATCCTTATTCTTTATTATTATTATTATTATTCTTTGCTGTTATCCTTGCTTATGGATTCCAGTCATATTTCGTTGCATATTTGGCGATACACTGATCAAATTTTGCATAAATTCGTTGATTCTTTTGTTGCCTTCAAAATCAACAAATAGTCTCTCTGACTTTGTTTTTGATGGCTATCACTTTTTTTTCAGAGGTTCTATTCATACTATTGTCGATGTGCTCGCAGTTTTTTTCCTAGTTTCTTTTAACTCGGTGAATTTGTAGAATTCTTTATCGGTTCATAAGTCAAACAATTTGTCTCCTTTACAGTTTTTATAATTTTTGGTGAATGACTGCTTTATATCAGTTATGATTAGTAATTATTCTGCAATATATGGATTTCACAATCTTAGTAGAACCTTCGAGAGGAAGGGAATAGATAGATCTACAAAGGCTCTTTGGCAGAACCTTCGAGAGGAAGGGAATAGATCTACGATCATATACTCGTTAAAGTGCCAATCGAAGGATGATACGGTTATCAGCATGAATTGGATGATCAGCGTATAATTTAGATCATGAACATGTGGTTAGACCTTATTCCTTTTGCGAGGCGAGTTCCTTGAGATATAAACGAAAAAGCAGAATTTATAAAACGTTCCTCTGCGGAACCTTGCTATAGACGATCATTTTGTTCGAATAGATGTTTTCATTTTTAGAACTGAAGTTTCTTTTCGTGATTAAAGAAGCATAAATTTTCACAATCTATATCATATGATACCAATTTCTTTATCAAAAGTTGAGCAAAATAAAATGAAAATCTTTGAGAAAAACTTTTCATATGTGTGAAGTTGGCAGCTCTGTTCCACTCTGTATATATATATATATATATATATATATATATATATATATATATATATATATATATATATGTATATTTTTTTTTGATCAATCGCAGACGCAAATTAGAATGTGAGTCACTTCGAAACCGGAGCAGTCCGATTCACTGTGTATTTTTTGGCATCTCGCCAACCGGGTTTGTTGGAGGGATAAAAATATAGCTTAGGTGTGGATCATTTTGCTAAATTAGCTCATCGGCCTAATCGAATTTTCGCCCTATCACTGTTTTTCTGTTGTTCAAATCATCCGTTATCCCAATTCAGTTGAAATATTGGAATATTCAGTTATCTTGCAATAGATTCTAGAGGACAGATTCATTCGTAAATTCAGTTGCCAATTATGTTAATATGTTGATCGACCATTGCTTGTTGAGCGCAGCAACCGCGGCTTTGCTCCTCTGCCCCCTCCCCTATGCCAAAAGAAGGAAGTAGATGCACACGCCTCTATCAGTCTATTTTCGCGCATCAATAGTCTCGAGATTTTTTCCGATGCAATGAGATGCATGCTGATTGAGCTTTAAGTTCAATAACTTAGCGCACTACTGTATTAATTCATGAACACCTTTCGCTTGCCAATCGTAGCATAGTAGCTGAGCGCTGTGCAAATCATTGATGAGCGATAAGTAGCTTTTGATCGTTAATCGGCATAGAGAACATAGGAAAAATGGTTAAAACATATTTGCTCATTAGTACGTCACATGAAGACAAGAAAGTCATGTCCCGCGTCAAAGTTAAGCATCTGACATTCACTTCATTTTTTTTTTTCAATTTTTGCTCGCCTTGGATTGGTCGATAATGCATTAAAACATCTCATTCGACTTGTTGAACGATCTTTGCTTGCCGACTGCGAGAATTGCCTCTTGTTTTGTATAGCGATATGTTACTTCATGTTACTTTATCGGAAGGGTCTCTTATTTCATGTTTCTTTTTTGTATTATCACTGTAACTGGTCACAATTCAAAATCTTTTGTTCCATAATGAATGATTGAATTTTAGAATTTTCCCATAGGTTAGTTCAATCGAAGAGTTTCTTTCTGCTACTTGATTGATCAGTAAGAAAGAGATTGTATAGCACAACTAACTGAGTAGAGTGACAACTTAGTGACCAACTATATTCGGCATTATTGATTGCTCTCATCGAATTACTTCATATTTCCTCCTGTTTTTATTATGTTCCCCTCTATAACAAAATCTTTATATAGTATAAGTAATCGCATTGATATATGATGTGCTATGTTTTCGGGTCCCAATTCCCACTGAAGTTGCGGTCATGCAAACAAAACCTCGAAGGGAGTATTTTATTTAAAAATAATGGAGTATACACAATGAATAACATTATTCAACTGATCTATTCCCTAATAAATTTCCAATCTTCTACTTCTATAGGTTATTGAATATTCCATACAATGATATTTTTACGCGCCTAATTTTGACTGTTCGATTTTTTTTCGAAACATTTTGGCCTAAAATGATCTTATTTCTGTGAATCACAAAGGTGAATCACTGCAGTTTCTCGAATATTTCAATATAAACGTTTCTTGACAGTTGTGTTGACGTCAGTAATTGAATGCTTCTTTAATTAAAAATCTATAAATTTCTACATTAACATGATTCCAACATGAGTGTGGCTACGATAGGTATACTCTAATAATGATCATATGTACGATGTAAGTACCATTGTGTACAGCGAATAATCTTACGTCTCCAATGTATGCAAAAGTGATGGATCCATTCATTAAATGTAATATGGCGGTTTGATTGTTTGAGTAGTTGATATAACATTTGGGATGATCGGCATAGAAATGAGCCTTAATACTTACTAGCAAGTAACGCTTATCGAAAAATCATCAACGCCACATTATTACTCATGGACAATTCTTCAGCGTTATAGTGACGCCATACAAACGATGCATATTTGTTAGAAATTACGCAAAAAATTTTAACTGCAAAATACCGTCTGCCAAAATGTCTGCTTGCCTAGGTATATTTTAATATAGTTGAACAAATATTTAATTAAGGATTTATTTGCAGCATAACAGAAGAAACAAGTGGGTACTAGATGTGAGAAGATCACGCTACCGCTAGCACCCAAGTTTGAGTCTTTAACTATGCACTTCGCTAGATCATAATTGCCTTCGTACGATAGATTTCGATGCGAGGTATAGATCTAACAGATGACAGAAGCTAATATTAGCGACCATAAAATCATCGCCTCATACAACATTTCATTTTTATTAGTCATCATTGCCCAATTGCATAGATATCCGTATGAATTTCTTTTGTTCTTTTCCGTTGGATCGGTTCGCTATTCGATTTGATTTGTTCCTTAACTACCTCGAATTCCAACGGAAGAAAAATTTTCCTTGCAATTTGTAAATAAAAGGAAAAAATGAGAACAATAAAACTCAAAGATTAACATCATCCATAATATTCTGTTCATTATGTTGGCGTTTTTTTTTTCGGCTCGTTATTTTTAGAGTTGCGCTAAAATTTGCAACGTTATCTGATATGTATATATTACTTTCAATTGCGCTATTTTTTTTTCTTTTGTTAAAACATCATTTAGCACTAACGTTTGTTCAATAGATCCATATTTACTTTATTTGCTTGAAATTGTATTTGTCTCATTTATTGCATCTTCATGTAATATACATAAATGAATTCGATAGACGTACGATTAACTCTAACCAAAATTACGAGAAGAAATATGACAATTAAAACTACAATATGCTACAATCATTTCTTCAGTTTTATGTATTATCAAAAAAAAGATATCGATTCCCTTCTGCTTGCGTTAATTCTTAAGATTACTTCTCCTAGACGAATGGTATGTTTCTCTTTGCTTAAGTTTTATTCGTTGATGAAATAGATTGAAAATCACAATGAATGGCAACAACTTGAAAGTCTTTGTTTTGTTTGTTGGCAGAGGCGTTGATAATTTCTAATAGATTTAGAATTTTTTTTTCAAAGAACTTCGTATTCAAATATGTGTTGAAAGTTTAGAAGTATATATTTGAGGCATTGTCCTATCACATGATGTATTTGTGCGTCAAGCATTTGGGGATAATAGTGCAAAAACTCAATAACGAATTCTGTGACCTTGCTCATTGAACCTGCCGGGTAAATTTGGGTTTCTAAAGAAGTATTGCGAAGTGGGTCGAAAGATTGGAATGAAGGATGTCGATTAAATCGTGTTTGTTCCTGAAGAAAGAAACACTAAATCTCGATGACAATTACGGTGTGGATGAGCGATGATAGAGCTCACAAAAACAAAGTACCTTTATTATTGGCTCTTTGAAAGAGAAACTTCAGTCTCTGGAACTTTTTTGATTCTTAGAAATGCGACGATTATTTGCGTTTTATTCCTCACAACAAACGGGGCTTAAAATGTAGTGATACTGTCTAACGATCACTTATAAGAAAGCTCAAGGGATTCAGTTTCACCCTGAAACACTGAACAACAATTTGAAAGAAATGGCTTCATAAGAAATATCCTTTATAATTCAAGCTTTTTGGAAAAATTGCAGACAGGGATTCGATTTTCATCAGATCCCTTCATAAAATGAATGATTCAATTTTCTCAGGCAATTAGTCGGTAATGTCATTTCAAACTGCGTAATCGATACCGCTGCCACAGTGACACTGTACGCGATCGGTGAATGTGGCGATCGCAAAAATATCACACTCACTCTTTTTTTGATCACTTGTCTCTCATTTAACTGCCTCCTGTTACTATGAGTAAAAGATCACCCAGCACATAGGCATATACCCACACAAATGCACTTGCATTGACGAGAAATAGCCACTACATACTGATTGCTGTAACTCAAAGTAAGCATTGAAATCGAGAGAGTCATTTTTATATCGTAGAAGCCGAAAGGACTTCTGAAGACGAATGCCGAGGCATCGCTATAGCTGTTGTTGAATGAATCGAGGGCTTCCGTTAGCGTAGAGTTGCTCCTTATGACGAGAATCTCGTATCCAATAATCCAATGGCCTTTGGTTGCCATCGTCTTGAACAGCTCTCAAGTTCCTCGATATGCACTGATGCGGATTGGTGCTGACCCACGTAAAGTGTTGATCGAGGTGAGTAATCACATTTCATAATCATCGTTATCCTTACTGTATCATCAGCGATAACATATGCATTCATTATGTAGATCTGAATATCGACAAATGTATGCATCAGTATAGAAAAAATTTTCTGTTCATTGGTTTATTTGAATATTGGAGATATTTGAGGCAAACCTCACATTGAATCGCGCTCTAGTATCGATGAAAAAATTCTGTATGAGGCATGGGAGGGGCTTCATATCGGTATTTGCTGGTGTGGAGACAATCAGCATTAGATGCTCATTGAAAAGGAATCTGATTTCGAGCCTTCATCTAATTTTGTGGAATCGTTGAAGTGCGTAAATAACAATGGAACTAGTCATTTTATTACATGTGATATATAGAAGGAATGATAAGGTGAAGAAGGCTGACATGATTTGTGCTTGGCTAACCGTTTGATAGCTCAGTACAGAAAATATTGAGAAAGCGCCTCGAAATGCCTTTTATCTCAGTCAATTGGCCATTAAATTTCTTCAGCACAAAATTCGTTTTCTGCGACCATATTTGAGCGATTGCAAAATGAAATATCTTTAAGGGTGGCAACACCACCTTGAAGGTGGAAGTCAATAGCGATGGATTGTTGCTGTATTGATTTGGTTGAGTTGATCTAAACGTATTATTGATTTCTTACATCAGAGCACTTCCTTTGCCTTCTCTATTCATTTATGTCAACCATATAGCTGTGCAAGCACTGCTTATGTAGAATAGGGCAAAGCAACACAATGAGCTTGCAAAATCTAAGCGGATGTATCGTATCTTTGCCATTATAAACCTGATCAATAGGTGAATTGCCGAGTACGATACTTCGAATAGCGTAATATAGCACGTATAGCGAAATCGATAAAATACAAATCGTTCGAATAAGGCGTCGCTTTGATAGAAGCATTATTTTAGCGACATGCAATCATGATGCAAGCCTTGAAAAATCTTTTATTTCTCAACTATGGTAATACGAATAGTGGGTTTTTTTTTAGGAAGGGAACGAAAATAAAATCCACAACTTCAGGAATTCTTTTAATCCAAACTTTTCGAGTTTCTAGAGTCCCATACTGAAACGTTGTAATATTTCATACGAATGAGTTTTAGCAAAAATTACGAGACCAATGAATTGAAGATCCAATTTAAAAAGATAATGTTATATCGATCAGTATATTCCACTCAGCTGGCATGAAGCAAAACTATATATTGCCATTCAGGCTTTCGAAAACCTCATCTATTACCACACAGCAGGCATGAGACACAAAACGAGCACTCGTAAAGCACGTGCAAAATTTCACCCATATTGAATTGGTTTAGACCTTCATCAAAAACTCGTAGAATCACTACGAGGATGTCGAAAAGATTGCCGGAAAAATTTACACCATATGCGCTCCTAATATGCTAATATGCTAATTAGCGTCGTCAATAATGACTGAATAATTTGCAAAACAATTTTTTTGCTCTTTCTAGTACGATCGTTAAATCAAAGCATTCAAAAAAATTTCGTGTCTCTCTAAAATAGCTAATATATTTGAACAAATGGGCGAATTTAAAGTGGATATGAATTCTGCAAGAATTCTGAATCACTAAAACCCCTTTCAGGATTGATGAAGTGACAATAAACACTCTTATGCTCTATGAAATGCGTCTCACTTCCTCAGTCCAATTTCAAGGCTTTCTAAGTGGAGTTGTTCGACATACAAAGACATAAACGCATGCTCACGTACGTCGATGAGCACAAATGTGACGTTGCCTACTATGCGTTTCACAAATTTAAACTGCCAGAAGCATTTAAGAATCATGGTCGAATTCAACCTAGATTCGAGAAACCATGGCGAAGTTTATTTAAATGGTTATTAAGTTGAAAGTAACTGATACAGCTAACAACATTTACACTGAAAATATACACATACGCAAATCCTACAACGCTGCTACATGATCCAATTTTGCAGGGAAAATTTTTGACGGCATGAAAAAAAATGAATCTCCCGCAGATTTGTATGACCGTTCAATCACCTGAAACGTTCTTCCAGTTTTTTTTCATTCTGTTACGCTAAGAAACTTGCTACTCAGATAGCTAAAATGCAAAATAGCACATCTCGGCAACATCGCACCCGTTTTCTTCCCGATATATTATTGACTTGATCGAATATAAAACATAATCCGGTCGTTTGCGAAATATATGCAAATTTCAACCATGTTACTTATATATAGCCGTCACCTTACAATTGAGACTTTTCTCTGTTGATTGCGCCTCTCCAGCATTAAAATAGTTCTAAGTTGGGAAGTATCAGACGGGGAGACGAATAAATACACATATATAAGTGTTGAAAATATGCTTTATAATGGTCTCTATAACTGCGAATGTGTAGTAATGCATGAAAGAGCATCAAAAACCAACCACGAACTACTGACACCGTGGTTTTAGTGCCTGAATGAGCACATAGCAGACGTGAGAAAACTATCGACTGTAAATAAACACCCCTTCCCCTCTCCCAAATGAATGGTAGTCAGAGGCATGGACCGTTTCGAATTCGGCACTGATAAGCACTAAGATCTGGAAGTTGCAGACTTTACGAGTAAATAAAGCCGCATATGAGTACACGCGACCAAGATGAACACTATCGAAAAAAATGCCACGTAAGTGTTCTCGTAGGAGATGAGCACGCCATTGACACGTTCAAACATCACCGCCTATATCGCAGATATCAATGAAGAATCAATGTGATAGTTTAAGAAATATCAATGCTTCAGTAGGTATTTGATCTTCGCGTGGAGTGAACTGATCACTCACAGTAAAAGGGCAAATTTTTTGATTAAACTCTAGATGTAAGAAAACATCTCCGAACACGATCATATGATATTTTTCATTCTGTTTGTAGCGATCATATCGCTTAAATATTTGCATTAATCAATGAGCGATGCAATAAAGGTTTCAACGACGAGCTAGAACCGTCTCCAAGTAAAAAAAAACAAAAAAAAAGCGCAGATGCAAAGGAAGCAGTAGTGATAAATATGATAATAATTAAGTCGTTTGTATAATTATAACGCAATAAAGTGTTATTTGATTTAAATAGACTTTCTGCAATTGTACTTCCGGCGGTGCGTTTCATGATTTTCATGAATTACGCTTCTTAGAGCTTTTTACTGAAAATACCACTGGAATTTCATTGATAGATTGCAAGAAACACCAAATCATTCACATATCACATTAACATATCTGAAGTGCAATTTATTACATCCAATAATAGCTGCAAAACTATATGCTAAATTCTTTCAATAAACAAATTTTCAGGAAAGTCCAAAATATTTCTTCAACGATTGAAAGATTTCGATGATTGTAATGTTTAATCAGAGCTTATCACGTGTCAGATGAAAAGATATCACTGGAGTTTTTTTCTCCTTAATGCATTGCTGATATTATGAGTGAATGTATATAAAGTTTATAGAGAGAGAAAATAAATTTCTGAAGTGAACGTTATTCGAAATGTTCGGCCGTGTTCACTTTCGTATTTCAATATTGAAACGATTGAGCAGAGAGATGCATGTTCTATTGCAGAAGGCTTGAACAAGCTCTAGGAAGTCCTTGAAGTTCCATCAGTTATAAAAGAGGTCTGACTGGAATGAGAATTGACCTACAATATCACTTTATGATATAAGCCACGTCCCTCAAATTTCAATGACGTGGTTCTGCCGTTAGCGAGTCGCAAGAATCGTATACACAGATACGCCGACACACCAGCCAACTGATATATTTTCATAGTGACGTACATGGAGCGCAAAACAGTTCACTAATTTATTTTTCCTTTTCGGATGAATTTTCTAGACGAATGGAATATGTTTAGAATATCGAAATACGTGAGAGCAAAAACGATAGTTTGTAGATAAAAGGAGAAAGAAAACGTTATATCGGCCGCAAAATAGATACGAGTTGGTTACGCTGCCGAACAACGATAAGGATGTCCGTAGATTGGTCTAATTAAATGAACTCTTAATCAACGTTTCAGTAATGACGATGTTCCTGAATCTATATCGCTGTGCTCTTCAACTTTGACATGAGGAAGCTCGAAGGCCATACGCTCCATTTAGCGTCTACGTATACACATGGTCAAAATTCATAGGCTTGCACATGTTGCATGCTTGTGCTAGTTTATATTTTGGTGTCGCACGAACGGCAATTGCCAGAGACATTTCCATCGTTACTAAGCCAATGTGGAATAAGCCGGATATGCTTTATTGTCAGATGACGGAAGGTTACAGATATAGCAGAGCTGACTTAATAAATATATTGTTAAATCATGGAGAGTACAAAATTGAGGCAATGCTCTTAAATGATTTTTTTGCTTATTGTATACTAACAGGACAGTTGTTTCATAGATATACATATCTGTATGAACATCACTAATTTTTTTTTAGTTGCAAAGAACTAAATGAGACCTTTTGAGCGCATCCCTTAAACAACGTCGTCTGAAAAAATATAAACTCTGATTTATTCGCATCTTATAGAATATCTTATATATAATGTTATAGGTATTCTCCTTTCACCAAAGGGGCAGTGGTGAAGCGTCCTTGGATTACTACAGCAAACAGTTTAGTTCCCGCCTGTGCACTTCACTAAACGCGTAGTATAAAAGACAGTTGCCTCCTGCATCACAACCTCTCCATGTCGGTGTTCAGGCGACTATGTGTGGTGTGGTATTGAGCCATTAGTACTGAACTATTTC
Organism: Baylisascaris procyonis; assembly: GCA_037389465.1. NCBI lineage: Eukaryota > Metazoa > Nematoda > Chromadorea > Rhabditida > Ascarididae > Baylisascaris > Baylisascaris procyonis. Next base: position 1,017,955 of record JAZARR010000197.1, read on the forward strand.
CAATCTGGTGCCATCATTACCTGTCAGATTATATGTGGAACTTATCATCATAAGGAAATTGCGGACTTCGCAACCAAAGGTCTCTGTACTCGGAACTTCCTTCAGAATTTTGTCTCATGGTATCTTTTGCCATTATCCCTTCCACGAAGCATCCTTACTTCCATACCGCAGTGGCTGTAGCGTTGTTGTAGGGTTGTTTTTATATGCTCCATGCTGATTGTTCTAAATTGGTTGTTCATTTGCTGTTGTTGGAATAAAATTACGTGAAATGTGGCTGTATTGATCAAACAATATCCCACAATGTCTCTGAGAATTCAAACTGGAAGTCAAATTTCCATCGGATTCTACCGGCGAAAAAATCAGTTCATTTTTCCAGGGTGCAGCAAAAGTTTGATTTTTCTAAACGCCTTTCGGCATCAGCCAAGTTTTCGTCGATTACAGATTGACAGGAATTTCGATTAGTTAATCTTATTACTGCTAATGCTAATATTACTTGGTTATGTGTGGTACCTATTTGCGGCACCAGTACGGATTACTTATTATTATAATCGGCATCTGTTGTTATTGCTGCTAGTAATACTTTGTAGTATTAGTTGCAAACGTTGATTGAATGGATCCCGTGGTGTTATTTTTTGATTCGAAAGTATTTTTTGCGGGAGTAGTTATCAAAAAAATAGAGAAACCACTTCCAACATCAGTGAAGGGCCATATAAACTTAAGGTCTATTGTGCTTTATAGGGGTGGAGTGAAGCGTAAATACGGTATCACGGTTTTTTCGGTTTAATATGGTATCACAGCGTAGATACGGTATCACAATTGAAAAGATTACTCGATCGAAGCAACGAACACCCCTAAGCCGTTTCACAGTAGTCCGTTTTAGATAGCGGAGTTCGTCTATATTTTAAAAACTGTCCTGGATGTGTCAGTGAAACACATTCTCAAGAATTGCTAGAGTACCCGAGGTGTGAACGGTTATAGTGGCTTTCCGCTGTTTTTGGCTGCGCAGCGACGATGGGTAGTCATTAACGATGTCAAGTTGATCCACCAAAAGAGAGGAAATTTTTGTGACAAGTACTTGCTCATGATTACTTTCCCTAATATTTTTGCTTTTTAGTGACTTCGAAGCATTTAGATTGGTTCACTACTTCTGTAATGCCGATAGAGCACAAGAAGTCAAAATTTCGGTGAGCACCTAGGATCAGATATTTGCAGTTTGCCGTTGATAGTTCTAGCATTCGTTGTCAGTCATTACTATACACGGCGTTGAACTCAAACTACGTATTTCAGTTAACATTGTAGAAATCTCGGCGTGCATACACTTCACATATATAAAGCAGGAGAAAAATCTCATAGCACCAAGCAGAATAAAATTTACGAAGCTCAAAGAAGTTATATTTGTGCTTAAGAAGTGAACCAATGAGAGAAAGGAACCGTTGACATCAAAGGAAAAAGTCCAGGCAAGCATGGATCATCACAATCGTGAAAGCATAAACAACGACAATGAAGTAAAAAAGGGGCAAATATCACTGAGCAAATATCACCGATTTGATGGTAACAGATCAGCGTGAACACTTCACGTTGTGTGTTAAAATGTAGTTTATGTTTTGTGTGCTTACATTTATGTTTCATCTTGCTGGTTTTTATTACGTTTATGATCCTCAACTTCTCTTTGCGCCCACAGCGATCTCCTTCTTTGCCTATAATTGTGAGTGTTCAGCTGTTCAGCAACGTGGCTAATAAATCTGCAATAACCATAAAGTGTTTCCGATTGCTCATGTCATGCACAATAACTTACATTAGGTGGAAAGTATATTTTTTCCAAACTACATATCGTTATCACCGCAAACATGGCGTGGGCTAAATTTCCATACTCAGTACTTCAAAAGCAACATTCAATCAGCCAATCCTTGTGTTGCCATTTTTCGCGATTTCTCAAGTAGCGTCGCTCCATGCTGTGATTTAACTTTGGGGGTCCTAAGTCCCATTTTGGAGTTCAAAGAATATGTGGTAGCCGTTGATGATGCACCCTGTAAACGTTTTCAGATGCCATATTCAACGCACCCTTAAGTTAATTCATTAAGTTCCATTTCATTTTCGATGTTTGTTCCCATATAACGTTCCATAATGCATTTGTTGGTCGGTTTGAATTCAGTCCTTGATTCCCTCTTTTTTCTTCATGTTGAACAAAAGCGCATATTATTTCCCTACTGCATAGGTGAAAAGAAGGATGATGATTGCGATTTTATTCTCGGATCGGTGCAGCGCAAATGATGATTCTCAGCGAGCGGAAATAAAACCTAAGAGGACTAATGGAACACCCGTCTCTGAGGTATTAATCAAGCCTACGAAGACGAAAAGCACAGCGACAGCAGGAAACTGTAATGTGAATGAAATGATATATGGCGCAACATGTGCACAATTTTTTTTTTACACGAACAATCAGTTCACGAAAGAGGTTGGTCACAAAGCAAAGTGTTGCAATCGAAATGCGTTCCTTACCTGCTGCAGTGTGTTCTCTTAAACTAATCCATATACAGCATTCCTTCATATTGGCAGTGTGACCGTAATATGCTATGGCCCTATCGATGCGCGGTGTAGTAACAAATCGTTTCAATAAACAAATACGGAAAAAATTCAAGCAAGTAATCAAACTTCGCAATACACTTTCTTCAGTCTTTAGAATATCGTCTAAAGAAATGTCGCTAATTTCACCACACTCTCCGAACAAAAATATTCCTGCTTCCCCCATATCCGAGCGCATCAATGCAAACAACAGCTCTATCGAAATGCAACTATCCATACAACAACTCTCATCACCCCGTCTGAGTAACAACCTCCGCATATTTGACTAATTCCACCTCCAAATAAAAGTGGTCATACTTGAGTGATACCTCTAGAAGCACTTCTCATAAATGAAATTGAGGAGTTGGAGGGTTAACGCTGCTTTTTCCAAGTATGCAATTCATGTTTACATGCGCCTTGTCCATCAAAATGTCTGATGATACACATTATGGAAAAATTCATCGATAAATTCATCCAACTGGTCGTGAAGAAGACGAGTTTCCTCATTCGTTGATCCTTCCATTCCTTTGCTAAACGAAGCAATTCTTTTTTACTTTTATTTATTAGCAAATGATTAATAATAACGCAGCATAATGACAAAAGCACCTCGAATAGACATGGACAGGGATGAGGGGTAGTCAAAAGCAGGAAATAATCGCACAATCTAACTTTGAATCAAGCAATGATCCAAATTAGGAGTGCAATCTCATACTCTAGCAACACCACGTTTGTGCTCGCTGCACTCCAGTGCGTACATAAGTCGCAGCTAACCCCTTTCTATAATATCAAACGGCATGTCCGATCCCTCTCATAGGTGCATTCAGAAATCAAAAAATAAAAATATAAAATAAAAGTCAAGTAATACCCTGATGAAGAACCTTGACGAAAAAGGCAATATTAAAATATGCGATTGCAGTAAAAACAGAGCATGTAGAGGAAAATAAAACATAATATTGGTACCATTCGGCAATTAGAACTTTTTTGAAGATTTCAAACAAAAAGTGGTCGCACTTTCTCTTAGCAGCTTCAGAAAAAGCGGGGTTGGAAATCAGCCATGTCCATTCATTTCTTTAGATCAGTGACATGCTTTTAGTGCAACGCTCTCTCCTTGCAATAAAAATTATGAGTACAAAACACGGTAAATCTGAACACAAGAAACAAACGAAACAGAAAAGGAAGAGGAAGTGAAATGTAACTAAACATATGACAATAAAAACACATGAAAAGGCAACAATATTATATATGTTAGCAAAACAGCATCAATCTCCAAATGAAACACCCTGAAATCACATTACAACAGCATTAAGCGACGACTATGGGTAGCAAACCCATATCGAGTACCGGGTGGGTAAATGGCCACAGTACTGAACAATACTTTCCAACGACACCCCTCACTTCATAGGGCTTAACTGCAGCCGAAACGTCATGCCCGATCAAGCAGTAGGAAGTTTGAGGGTTACAAACCAGAAGTGGACTCATCAAAACATCACTGGGCTTCTCGAAATATCACCGAAAAGTACCCGAAAGGGAATCAACAACTAATCGAAACTGTCATACATGGTAGAGAGGGAAAAGACGCAGAGTCAGCACTCACAGAGATGCAAGAGACGCAGAGTCACCAATCACAGAGACGCAAGAGACGCAGAGTCAGCAATCATACAGGCGCAGGAGACGCAGAGTCAGCACCACAGTGATGCAGGAGACGCAGAGTAACCACTCACAAAGAAGGCAATCGATATATGCACATAGCCACGAAGCCAATAGCGGCCCGTCAGAGATTGCTCAGCACGCATCACCTTTAGCCGATTGGCTGACCATCGATATAATGCTACCGTACTTATTTGCCCCGCCCCAAGATCAAAGCTACTGTGACAACGCCCGCACTACACCAAAAAGTTACTTTTTTTTGCAGTAGGGTTATCCACAAACAAAGGCAAAACTAAAAAAAAAATTCCCAATCAAACAGAAAGCATTTCATAACGCACATCTCACACAAGATCATTTCAAAGGATTCTGCAGCCACAAGGTCATTTATTAATGTCCGCCATATTCCACCATCAATAATTACTGCTTCGTGGAAAGTTATCAATAAAGGGACTACTTCATGAATTCGCAAATGTAAGTCTCGTCAACACAAACGTACAGACTATAGGACGGGTCTAGTCAAAAGCCGCTTAACGAAAGAATCCGAAGTGAAATCGAAAGGGTCATTGGAATGTTGCGAGCGCAAGGATGGCCATAGTGCGGATTCAGACCACTTAGTATGGATCCCCAGTACATCACCAAGGGTCCATTTTGAACTTCACTGTAATACTTCGCAATTTTTCGAATGCAGAGGTAAACATTCGAGCATGCTGAGTACGCATTCAGTTTAGAATGCGATGATGCCGCGTGCGCTTTTGCAATGAGAAAAACATTGCTCACTTGCACAGGGTGCTTCATGTTGTATTGAATTTAAAAAATTAAAGAAAAAAAGGAAATTTGCGGCTAGCTGCCACTCTCTTTTCAAAATATTCATCTACGCAGCAAGCTTGCTTCCCTTCTGTAATAGCATTTAGCTAGCAAAGATCACACCAACCGACTTCCCAATATCGCATCATAATGAAAAAATTCACTTGCTCGCACTACTGAATTCCATCACTGAATAACACCGTAAAAGTTCTATTAAGTAAGATATAAGCCTATTTTTATCGGCAGCGCACCTAGACTATAAAGTCTGCAATATACCAGTTGCTTAGATTTGCGCAGTTTACCTATTAATAGTTCAACGTAATACTTAATCACCTTCTACAGAAAAAAATGAAGTAATGGGCACTGAGAGAGTTATAACTAATTGACAGCTTCTCTTTTTTTTCTAAGTACACATTAAGAAATAGAAATCCCTCATTTCTACGGTCACCTCAAATCTGACCTGTAGATAGCGGATAAATGAAAGAAACCTGACAGGCGTATGAAACCTTTGATGAGACGAATTGCTTGTAATTCTCGCACCATTTTGCCAACTACCTTCATTTGCTTGCCATTTAATACCACTTATAAGAATCGGCGATGCTGTATAACCACTGAATTGTCTGCTGAATCAAAGGATTAGAATGAAATCAAAGGAACAAGCAAAGAATGTTGAAAGTAAGAAATAAACAAACGAGCGCATTTAAATTGAAAAAAAAAATAATATAACAAAAGAATAGCAAATGGGACAATGGGGGTGGATGAAACCTGAAATAAGATTACAGCGTCATCCTGAAAAGAAATTGTTGCATGAGAATATGTACGAGCTTAAAATACACTACACTTAATGCAGAAGAGAATCAGATATTATATGATTCAAACCTGTGCCGTCCTTCCTTCTCCGTGGGAGTGCTGTTGAGAATTTCGCTTCATCGTCTGATGGGAGATCCTGTAACTAATACAGCTGGCAATATAATTGAACGAAGAAAATAAACAGCGAGTGTAAGGAACCGATACGCGAGGAATAGAAAACGCACATGCCTGTGCTTTGGAATTGATCAAATCGATAAAATGTAAGCATGGTGCGTACGCAAAAAAAGTTAAATATTCCTTGAAAGTAAGCTGAAATTTGAAAAAAAAATTGACCAAGGCTGCTTCTCGTAGACGTAATTCGAATGTTACTCGTCCATAACCGGCGACAACAAGTGATAGCATATTTAGAGCTAATAAATACGATTCACATGCAAATGGAACTGCGATGAACAAATTTCCACCCCATAATTTCTAATTAAGCGCAAAAACAAGCGCTGATTTACCACCTTCGATGAGCCTTAATTCCCTTCACCCATTCCTCTTATTTCATCTTCTTCCTTGAAGATATATGATCCCGAATCAAATGCAGTCACGGTCGCAATTCTAGTTTTACGATTGTAACGTGCGCGGAACATTTGTGAAACATTATTTGCAAGGAGGAGGGGAATAAAACATATCCAATAATAAAAGATGAAAACGGCGAACAGATACCAGCGGTAAATTGTACAACGTGAAATATCACAAATGCAAACGAACGCACCCAATCGATTGTGGAGGCATGAGGCAGCGAGATCAAATACGTTCTCTCATTTAGAAGCATCTTCACTGAAACTGTCGTGATCGTTTATCTCTATGACTGCTGCACTTAGTAATGAGAAAGCTGTAGTGATCAGTGGCTTGAAGCGCGTCGCACATCGGTATTACAAACGTCGCAACGCGACGATACAAGTCAACGCTTAAAGTAGAACGGTTGCGTGTTAATGCGAGCCCAAATGACAGTGGACACGATCACCGTTAATATTCACTGCGCACGCCGCTCACGAACCTATGATAAGACTATACTTGTCGCGTTGCGTTTTCTCTGCCTCCTATAATAGTTACTGTTTTTTTCTCAAACATTTCTGTAGAACTGCAATATATATATATATATATATATATATATATATATATATATATATGTAATTTATATATATATATATATATATATGTACATATATATATATATATATATATGTATATATATATGTATATAACTTCCGTGTAGCATATTCTGAACTTGATGCGAATGCTAATAGTTAACGAGATTACTATAGGTAGCAATGTTAAATTTTGATTTGACGGTTTCGGTAGAGGCTGAAATGTTTTAAAAAGAAATACCTAAATAAGTAACAGCACATCCACGCCGTCTGCTCAGTTAATGATCGCTTATATCGCTTTTGAAATCAAAAATATTGAGAGACTTCTTAATTGCTTAGGAATAAATGGTTTTTTATTTCCATAGTGAACCATCTCACATTTGCCACTTCCTATTTTTGAAGGAGAGCAACCTTTTGCAAATTGCGTCCAAGAAATGCCGATTGTCCTCATTAATACAGTTCACTGGCACGCGCCTATAAATACACAATGAAAATTAATAATCTATCATCGATGAAGTAACTTAGTAATAGAGAAATAGTAATAGGGAAAGTAATAGAGAAATTAGTTATAGGGAAACTCAACATTAAAATTCCAGCCTAATTGATTTTTTTTTTGATTAAAATTCCATCATCATATTTTGCTTTCCACTTTCAATCACAATCACTCTATTGATACCAGCACACAAAACACAACTAGAAAATATCAATAACGACTGAAGAAATTCCATTGATTATATCATTTCGTATCGAGACGATAATTAACTCACTAATAATATGCAAATTTAGCCTCCATCATTTCCGCTTACACTTAAATAAGCAATTGATGGAATGAATTCTATTGAGGTATTTGAAAGGAATTTTCACAAATAGTTTGATTATTATCGGTAGAAGTGTATCATGGAAAAAAAATTGGGAATAATGGCCAGGCACATTTGAAAGAGCATTAGAAACTGTACTAGAATCTAAAATAATCTGAAACAAAAATAAGAAATTTTCTCTAAGATCAATTTGTTATACGACGTGCAATTGATGTAAATTGTAGGGTTGAAGTACATGCGATATATAGATTGACATTGTTGATTTTCTTGTGGTCAATGGCCGGCCGGTCAGTAGCCGGCCTTATACGCTGCCACCCAACCGGAAATCTGTCCATCTCTTTGTTATGATCGAAAAATTAAGTAACTTATTTAAGTTATTTACAGATATTTTTCTTATATAACATAGTTACGATCTCGGTTACAAAGAACGCTCACATTTTTTTCGTTTTATCACGCCCAATGGAGTTACTAGTTGCATAGAGTGTTTGTGATCTACAAGCTGGGAACAAACCGCAATTATCGATTAAGTGCCTCACAAGCAAGAACGGCGATGCGCTCGTTTGAGGCATCGTCGTTTATGTGCTTTGGGGTGGGATGCTGCTGCGTTTTATTTTTTTTAATTTTTGAATTTGCATTTCTTTTGTAGTTTTGAATTTAAGTTGTACTAGATTGAATTTGTGCAGTGTTATTAAATTCTTTATATCCGAAGCAGTTCAATGTTAATTTATGTTGCATTCTCACAGGGAGATTTGGAAAAAATCAGTAAAGTTCCATTGCATTGATAGTGGATTTCAATTTGTAATGAGGGGAAAATAACGCTGGATTTATGAGGGAAGGGAAGGGGAGCGTTTTAATTACTTTAATTATTATTTCGGTGTTTTCATCACCAATATTAAATCTACTTATTACTACCAAATATTGTTGTTATGTGGAATAGAATGCTAAGGAGGTGCATGTTATTTATATTTATTTATTTGTTGTCTTTTACTGCGTCCGCCATTTTGTATTATTTTCTTTATTGAAACGAACGGAATTGCCAGCGTAACGTATGTTAATGACCGGTCTTTTGTGTTCACTTTTCACAATTTTTATTTTGGTACGTCAATATTTGTGTCTTTGTCAAAGAATGAAAGAAAATATTGGATGAGCAAGAAGAAGAATAAACAGCAACCGAGTCCAAAACGCCATGACGACCTGAGGATTGGGGAGTGCTTCCACTGCTCTGCCTTGGACTTCCATTCGAGTTTGCGACAAGTTTGATGGTTTATAATTATGGTCGATCGCTTATTTGTTGTGGCGTGCCGTTGAACGGAAATTGAACAATAGTATGAAACGTTGTGACCACGCAACCCTGCAGATGTCTATGCGGACGAGAGACGTGGAGTTGCCCAACGAATGTGGGCTAACGAGAAGAATTTCAATGAAGGATTGGCGGAGAAGCTGAAGGCGAAAGAAGCAACGGATGACCGATGAATCGACCTATAGAAGAATGGGTCGCTGCAGTGACCAGCGGTCACCAGCGCAAGATAAGTTGCTTAAAATTTTTATTAGCAACTTCGAGAGCGCGAACTTGATATAACGAGGTTTCGGAGCTCTCGACTTCTTCTTATGAAGCAAAGGACTCCACAAGAGAGATCAGCATTTGGTGAAGTCGATCTCTTTGTCAAAGTACAATCCGTCTTCTCCCCGTCATCCCTGCCGAGACTTCCAGAAAAATATGCAACCCTACAGAGTTCATAGAGTTTGTTGAGTGCATTTATCTTATATAAATCATAGAAGTCGGCATATGAACAGGGTCGTTGAAGAGATTGGTGGAGTTTGAATTTTCTCTTCTGCACTCGACTTTGACAAGTTTTTTGGCGCTTCAACTGGCATTTTCATGTGGTTATTTTTTAGGTGGAAACGTTTTCTTTCGGTTTAAAAAATTTACGAAATTTCATAGAAATTTGGAAAGTTTTGCCATTAATTCAACGATCATGAAAATGAAGCCAATCTTATCAGCTGCCACATTCGTTTGCCGATATTCATGATGAATTGAAATCAGTGATACTCAATGATCTCTATAAGATTGCATGATTGGTCTTGGCAGATTGCTAAACGAAAATGTTGACCGTGAAAATTGCCCAAATTGATCTACATCCGATCACCGCCGATTGCTCTTCCTGAGGACAGACGTTCTTGCTTTGCTTAGGTGAATTCGAATTGTTATGGATCCACTCGTCTCTTATATATGCTTCCCTGTTATGACGCTACTCAAAACGCAGGGGCGCATCGATCGTGCAACGAAGAGGAACCTTTCGGCACTCATTTAGTAATAGAGATGCAGGTTCTGTAAGATGTTCAATCACAATTTGCGCAACTTCAGTGGCCTGAAATTGCTGAGATACTGAAGTATGCATTGTGATGTGATTGCGAGTGCGCAGTAGGATTATACAGGAACCATGAAAATTTCCGCAATGGATGGTTGTTTGTGATGTTAGACAGATTTATAATGCGATTCTTTAGATTTATTTTGCTCCAGTTGAGTTGTCGAATATCTCGTTCAAGAAGAGCGAACAAATTTTTATGAGAAGGATTATTCAATGATGACATTGTTCGCTATTATTGAAAAAAACTGTTAGAAATTACGCAGCCCAGTGATCGATAAATTTGTGGCGCAATAGCATTCATGTTATGGACGAGGATATTTGAGACTTGAAATTGCAACATTTCTCCCCAAATTAGACTAGAAAAAGCACAGTGCAACCAATTATAAAGTTGAATCTCATAGTAGCTCAATAAATTAGACATTTTACTTTGCACTATACGTCGCAAAATTTCTGCAATTATTCAGTGAACCATTGTGTGGGGGGATTTATATGCGCCTTATTTTCTTTTTTTTCTAGTTTGTGTACGTTGCTGCATATCATCTGTATTGAGATGCAGCTGTAAATTTCTTTACACCCTGTAGCTATGATGAGGCAGCTTCCTAATGAGTTTATCTTTTTGCCGATGCAAATTCTGTATGATAATTTTCGGCAATCTGATAAATTGTTGGAGCCCTGCCATGGCTGGACTCCAATAATATTACGGTACCCCAAAAGCCGCTGAAAAGGAGTCATTGGGCGGAGATGCCAGCTCCTTAGCGGTGACCTGTAGAGACCCCATTTCACCGTTGAAGAGAGTCATCGGGCGTGACGCCAGCTCTTTAACGGTTGCATATAATGGCTCCGCTGTATTGATGAAGACGAGTCATTAAGGCATTGCCATCACTCTACTGAGGGTCAGTGACCCCGTTGAGGTGTCGAAAAGGAGTCATTGGGCGAAAATGCCAGCTCCTTAATGGTGGCAGTAGGTTGTGTTGTGCTCTACGGGTGTCCCCCCAAGGAATAGCCTATATTGAGGTGTAAAGATTTACGGCTGTATCCTTTGACATGTGATTCTCCACTGTGTAAAAAAAAAGAAAATACGGCGCAAGTGGGGAGTCTTAAACCGTAGATGGTTCTGAATTATTGCATTATGAGGCTATTATGCGATTTCCACATTCATTCGGAATCATTCCCGCAACAGATACGGCAACAAATACGTGTTTAAATCCTAAATGCAAATATAATCTCAACACACAATGTTGATGAGTAGGTAGAAGGGGGCGAATATGCTGTTATTAATGCCCTGGAGCTTCAATTTTATAATTGTTTGCATTATGATTTTTCTAGGCTGAATTAGGAGTGAAATAGTGCAATTTCAAGCCCAAAATATTCTCACCCACAACATAAATGTTATTGTGCCACAAATTTATCCGGCATGGATGCGTCTGAATGAGATATTCGATGCTTAGCTAAAGTAAATTAAAGCAGAATAAATGTATTAGAGATCTGTTTAGCATTACCAACAACCATCACTGCAGACTGTTTTCGTTTTCTGTTCCATTCCTATTGCTCATCTTTCATGCATCACAATGCATACTCCATTTATTTCTTCCATTGCATGCCATTGTTGTTGCGCAAATTGTGACTGACATACTGCAAAACCTGCAATCCATTACTTAATGTGTTTCGAAGAGTTTCTTCGCTTTGCACGCTTGGTGATTCCTTTGTGCTTCGGTTGTGTCATCACGGTGAAGTGTATGTGAGAGGTGCGGGATTCATCAGTAATTCGTGTTCACCTCAGCATTACAAGAATGCCAATATCTCCGGTAAGAGCGATTTAGTGTGCGTATGTAGTTAAATTGGGCAAATTTTAACGTTCAACATTCTCTTTACATTTGCCAAATCTTTTTTAGGATCTGTCGGGGGGGGGGGGGGGAATGGCGGTGAGGAACTTGTTTCTACTTTGAACCGTTTAATATATCTGCATGTTGGGGTGAGTTAAAATTTCAAAATTCTTATTTCATTTTGAATGCCTTGAAATTTTTGTTTAGAACTGGGTGATAGGAAGAGAAGAACCTTTTCAAGTTTGAAAACTTTCTGATGTTTTTATGAGGGTGATTATATCGCGCATAATTTAATATGCATAATTCAGAAACTATTTTATTTCAGTGAAATTGTTCGTCCATTTCGAGCAACTGTTTTAGCAAGATTATGGGAAAAGCTGCGAGAAGGGACCTCGATCATTCAAATGTTGGGAGTGCGTGAACCTCATTTCTTAAATGGTTAGCTCCTAATTACTGTTGCATATTCCGTCCATATTTTGTTGATCGTTGTCAAAGATAACTCTTTTTTTCATCACTTCCATGATATATGAACAGCAGGCTCCTAAAAGTAATTTTCGTGAATAGAAGGCATTGATAAGCCAGCCAGCGATATAATTTTTACTGAAAATTTTCGTTGCCAGAGTAAGTAGTCTTTGCATGCTCTCTGCTTCTTTTATTCGCTTCTGATCCTCATAGGCAATTGAGGGTCCTATGCTAAGTTGGAGGCAGCTAGGCTAGAATTGCTCGATACTTTTACTTTCGTTTCCTTTTATGAGTATAATGTTCATTTTAACGACATGTTTCATATCGAGTTCGGAACTACTTAATACTTTAGGCTTTTTGCTTTGATTGGAAAAAATTTTGTGTTGGTTGAAGTCAAGAAATCAAACTTTTGCTGCCCTTATTTTTAATTTCTGTTTAATTAGAAATAATTAGAAATGGAGGAGAAGTAGTTAAATCACGGAACTTCGATCTTCATCCGTTGTGAGAAGAACTTATTGGATTTATGCTTCCGTAGTTTTTCAGAGTAGAGAATCTACGAGTTCAAAAACTAAAAGTACGAAACTGTTGCCAGGACCTCACAGTTTGCAATTTAGCTGATCAGGGTGCGAAATTATGCCTATAACTCGAATCATGCTCTGTTTTTCCAGTGATGTGAGTGCTGTGCTTCTGGTCCGCTGCTGTTTACGTTGATGAGCAATGGATAGGTGACCGTCGAACTGTTCAAATTTTTTGAGGGATCGACACCTTTGCTATTTTGTGCAATCAGAGGTTAGCACTTGCTGTTTTTATCACCTCTAGATTCCAACGACCATCACCAATGATTTCATTCTATTTAATATGTGTTCCTCATTTATTGTAGTAGAAGGTAGGGTTGAGGTAAAGGATGAAAAGGTTTATGGATAAGAGTTGAGATGTGGGTACCATTTTTACTTCATGAGATACATCCCAGCAGATTTTGATTCTCATTAAAACTTTTCATCACCAAATTTTTTTGAGGCCTTATATTCAAACGGTAGCTATAATTTTCCCTGAGTTTTTTCTAGAGCTTATAGCGAACAAAGAAATTTTAGAGACCTCCTTCTATATATGAAGGTAATAAATGCCGCAGGGATGTGAGTATCTTGTGCAATTAAAAGTGGAAGAAAAGAGAGCTACCACCTTGTATTTTGCGGCTTTCGGAGAAGGAAGTACGACCGGGACAGAGGGAGGGCGCATGGCTGTTCTCGTTTTTATAGGAACTTATTGTCAGAGTCTTACATTAGTCTATTTACATCGTGCCTTATTAAAGTTTTTTTCATTCTGTGGTTTATAAAGTGATAGAAGAGTAATGGATTTTGTAAAAAAAAACCTGCACGGCTTAGTCCTGGCAGTACTTTATAAGGCAGAAACTTTTTTTTTCTTTCGCTGAAAGGAATGCTATTCTATTTGTAGTTACTCAGTCATTTCGTAAGCTGTCATTATTAAGCCAGCAATTTTCTCATTAGCAAAGCGAGCTTTGAAATTTTAAAGTTAATCTAAGTGCGGTTCAGTTTGCTTGGAACTACTAGTTAACAGCTTCATTTATATTAAACTCTAATATTCGTTCGAGTCCACTTTTATTTAGTGATCACATGATAAAAAGTTTATTATAGTGGAAATGTTTCTTTCGAAAACGATCACATCGAATTTCGATGACAATAAACATATGGATGAAATCAAAACAATAGAGACTTAGCTTCTAGCTCATTTACTTCTTTATCGTTTTGAAGGTGGAGTTCAAGAGTGCGATCATTGTTTTGTGCTAAGGGGTGTGCTCACAATAGTCCATCATTTCGAATTGACTTCGAACATTTCAGAATATATGAATTTTTTTCTATCTGGAATGCAATACAAAATATCTCACAAAATTTCAGAATAGCGAAATTCTCTAGATGGTTGAAGCGATGAAACGCCTGAATAAGAAGGTAGCAGTGCTAGGAAGGCTGTGAAAAATGACAAAGCGAATGGACATCGATGGAAAAAGGTGTGATCTTAATTCATACTATTTAGAGTTGATTGGCTGCTTCCTTCATGAAATTTGTTCTTAGCTGAGAATATAAGTTTCATATGTGAAGTCGGTCCTGAAACTTACTCAAGATTAGAAACTTTTATTAAAAGAATTCATAATACATTTTATCAAAACAACGAACACTTTTGATAACATATTTGCCTGGATGACGCATATTTTCAATTAGCGGATACTTATAAAACATATTTTTTTAGATTAAAGGCTTTTTTCGATTACATTTCTCGTAAAAAATCTCCTTGCATAGGATGAGCAGAGTTGAATGAACAAGGCGATAGAGAGAATTTACATCTGAACGTTGATCCTTGATGTGTGATCCTTTTCAATCTGTAGTTGTCTTTCTCATATCAATGTACTAGATGTGCGTAGAAAGTATATCGTTTATATTTCAACTATTTTCTTGCTCATCACAAAATAAACCTATGAGGGAGAAAGATGTTGTGTTTTTAATTCTATCGTTTTTTGGTTAGCAGTGAGGACAATTTTTGAGGGCCTTTTTTACTTCGATATCAAGTTCGCTTATCGACTGTCGTGAATGGCCTAATTTTCTTCGTTTCAATGCTGAAGATAATTCAAATGAAATATTTTCTGCTTCACCGGCTGTCACTAAGTTGCATTGAGCAATAAACTTCAATCATGTCAATTGTTCCAGTTAAAACAGTTTAGACGATTTGTGTTGTGGTGAATGAAATTTCCATCATTCAAGTGCTTCTTTTTTGCAGACGCCAGACGCTTCGTTAGTGGCAGTCTCGGTTACCAAACAAACGTCATTAGTGGAAGTAAGAAATTTTTTAAATTCTAAAATATGTCGCCCTTACACAAGGGAGGAGGTTGTTCATCGTTCGAGGTAGAAGAGTTGAAGAAAGCCATTCTGAATGGTACTAAAAGGATGTCTTTTATTTCTTTTATAGGAGTGGGATTATCTGAAAGCAGCCTTTTTAAATTACATTCTTTTAAAGAATTGCATTTTTTTTCCATCTTCTGTTTTCGATTTCATCTACAAAATAGTATGCGGCATATCTATAAATTCAGATGTTGCGAATATGGTGATGTAGTTAATGCTCGAACTTCACCGATTTCATGGAAGGTGAAATGAGTAAGCGTTTGCATATGGCAACTTACCATCGCATGTATTGTGGATTGTCGTTCAGACATGCTTTTCATTTGTTTTTCGAATCATTTCATCCAGCGATCTCATTGTTCAAAGGGTCTCAAATGTTTTCCGTGTGGTATTAATCGAGTGTTTTCAGATTGGCAGGAATACTGACTAGCTGGTGGGATGTTGGAATGGGGCAAAAGGAGCGGCTACGAAGGTCTTATACGAGAGCTACGAGTCTACTGAGTACGAGTCAGAGAACGAAATGATGATGGTTCCACGCTTTATGTTTCTGTATTTTGCAAGTGCATATGAGGCATATGTTTCTGCATTTTGTGTTTCTTTGTGATTTTCTTCATGGTTGCTGTTGTTGCTGTTGCATGGTGTTGTTCCACTTGTTGATTTCTGGTATGGTTGCTCTGATGCTTTGTGTTTCGCCACTCTCGGTATTTTAACTGGGGATTTTGTTAATGACTTTCTGGGGGAAGGGTGGGGGCTGATTTCAATTTTTGAAGTTTTTTTCAGAAGCCAAAGAACCACGTACAGAAAAAGAAGCTGAATCGAGAGTGGCGTTGGTTAAAGGTTTGACTGTGTCGTGTGCACACTGAGTGAGGCCGGCTGAAACAGCAGGCCGTCGTCGCGTGCAGTGACTAAGGAAGTCCGCGTAGTCCTTAAGGTAGCACTGGCGTGCCTGCAGCACTAGGGACTGCTGAGGGTTGTGGTCGCAGGGATCTCTGGTTAGCTTGCGCGGCTTCAGGTTGGCTTGCGAGGCAGTGTGGTAGCCGGGTTGCAGTGTAACTTGTCTTATTCTGCCTAAGGGAGGCCGAATTTTTTGTAGTTTGTTGAGGCAGTGCGGGCATTGAGTTTTTCGTTGAACATCGCCGTCGTTTTCTGGCTGCAAAAGGTACCGGAAGCGGTACGGTTTTTGGTTTGGCCTGGGTCGTGACGCTCTTTTTGGTTTCTAAAGTATTTCGGAAATTCGCAAAGCTTGACAAGTTCACGTGTGGTGCGCATTTGACCTATCGTCGAAATATCTTGGCGGCTTTCGGAGTTGGTAAGGTGTGCTCCTTCTTCTGCGTGTAGGTGGTTTCCAGCGGCGCCTCGTCGTTGGGTTTATTAGATTTGTTGATCTACACGGAGACTTTTCGAAGACACTCAACTGTTGGGTGGAGGGCAACGAAAGTTTGGCCCGCATGCCTTCAGTGGTAGAGAGCGATGAATTTTGGAATTTCCGGGGTGGCTGTAGTACAATTTTTGATCTACCCGTGGATACCTGTATATAGGGTCATTCAATAGACACGTTCAATAGCCTTTGCCGACATTCATATAGAAACTCGAAGGGCGGAGGGAGCAATGAATTTTTGACCTACGTGTGGACAATCTTTGGGGGCGCTCGGGAATTTTGTTGATACGATGAATTTTCTGATCTACATGTTGGTAGTTTCAAGGGAATTTGAGCGCTAGTGTGGTGGATTTTTTGGTCTACACATAAGTACCTTTTGACGGCATTTGATAGGTGAAAGTGGTGGATTTTTGAATTACATATATATTGTCCTTGGTGACATTTTGATGGTAAAGGGCCGAGGGTCTTGCTTATGAGTATTGATCTACTGCTAATCGACATCAGACGTGGCTTGAGGCGATACCCAGGCGTTGCTATTGATTCGTGCTATGAATGAGAATCTGTTGTCTCTCATTGCGGATGCTTCATAGTTTTTCTCTAGAAGGATGTAAAACGGCGAAAATTCATAGAATATTCCCGAGCACGCTACTCCGATAGGGAAGGTGCTTCGCCATCCTATCATCGTTTAGGTCGATGATAGCTGCTTGAGCTGGCGAATGGGATCTGAAGTCCCTTCCACCAGATTATTGTGGAGTCTCTGTTTGTCTAGCAAGAACAGAATTCCCGCAACATAGAGTGTAATACCTGAACGCAACTTTCGCTGTCGATACAGCTACATCTAATATCACAGGTGGAAGCGAAAGGAATAATAAGCGCATGACAATTAAGACAGATAGATCCGCCTGCTGCTTTATGGATGAGTTAAAGCGTATAATCAAATTGTCCTTGTTCAATTACGGAAATGATTCGCACTAGACGCAGATGACTGCAATTTCTTTCATCGACATTTTTAAACCAAATTAAAAACCGGAGATTAAGCTTAATTTGTGCCGATGCAATAGAATGGTAGGAAACGATGCATAACAATTGCTCGCCTATTAGTGCTATGAATTTCATTTTTCAATAGATGACATCTGCTGTCAACTGTTGACTATGCACGTGTTGTTCGTCTGTCATCATACGCTACGGTAATCTTATCGGATCAACATGCAAGCACAAGGCGTCGTCCTGCCAGTTGGTGCAAGCATGCGAGCGATTTTCTGTCTAAAACCTTTTGGCAATGTTCTAAGAATCTTGCGCAATATGGACAAAATCTGCTCCGAATGAAGACTGCCTCTACGACAGCGTCAGTTAGAATTTCTACTGTTGTCCATAACATCTAACGTCTGAGAGGATGACAGTGAGAAACGCCATTCATGCTGGAATTATACTGTGAAAGGAAAAGAGTTTCTGCCTGGCCGTGCTCAAACGGGTTCAGATGACCACCAAACTTGTAATCCATGTGGTCTCAACCATAGAGATATCTGCAGTCTCATGTGTTGATGATTTTTTCGGCATACGCAGGAATTCTTCATTCTGCTTTCGACCGGCGGGCGGAAAGTTGACTAGAGCCACAGTCATGAATTTCGGGATTGTCACTTGGCAAAGGCAAGGCGTTCAAATGAGCACTAGACCTTCAAATTGCTCTCTTCCTGCTGCATGCCTAATGAACGCGGAGGGGAAGCAAAAACTGAAAACTGAAGAAATCTGTGACCTCGATTAGCTGCTGAGAGTGCTAGGGATATCACTGAACAGATCTTAGCGAGACCAGTTGAAAATCTCGATAAAGCAAGCCCGCCTTTGCTGCTGGAGTCGAGGTCAAGAACTCCCTAATCGGGAAAACTGGGGCTCCAGGAAATCTGTTCAACGGAGTAGATGTTTGGCCGAATCAGGCAAATTTAGATATTCATAATTCATATAAGGGTTTGATCGCGACGCGTTGTTGATGCAAAAGTCAACCAACAAGGTGATTCCATAGCCGAGTTTGTGCCCGTGAAAACCAGGTCTTCCTGTTGATGCAAGAAAAAGAATAATCGCTGCAAGCAGAACGGAGAAAGGGAAAAGCACTTTCAGAGGAGCCGAGGTAAGGAAATCGGTATAAATACTGATAAAAGCTGCGGAACGAGTGTGTTGACTGGCATGAAATTATATCAGTTTTGATGTTGGCATCGGGTGCATTCGCCGTCGTGAATCTTCTAGGGGCTACCGCTTTCCTAGAGCTGCTGCTTTCATTGTCGTGCAGCTGAAGATCGGAACTGTTTGCTGCATTAGCAGATCATAGCTACACGAGGATGGTACATGGAGGCTCTCCGTATGCAATTAAAGTATCAACCAGTCACTCACTCATTTAAATGACGACCCGTGCAGCCACTCCTGGAGGCGGCAGTCGTTGCGAGGATCCGATCCATCGTTCGCCATAAGCAAGGTTCAATGTGGCAGTCATACCGCTATAAACCGCAGTGGACTCCTTTTGAGAAAAGTAGTCGTTCTATTGTGACTCGAAAATGTTCATTCGTTGGAGAGCAAAGCGCCCACCTCGATTCTATGGAACAACGGCCATCGCATCAAGTTTGCACATCGTTGGTAGAGGATCCATCCATTGCAAGAAATAGCACGCGAGAATCCTTCGGCTATATCCGGAACTCGATGCCCGCCGTTCGAAATCGGAACTATCATAAACCAATGCATATGAGTCTATCGGCTTTGACATGTCAGAAGGGAACTTTCATAGTGTCGCTGAAGATGAAGCAGTGAAGTTTTCGCATTGGCATGCTGCAAGAAACTTGCTACTGTTGTGGAACTGCGAAGTGACAGGAGGCCACATCCAGGCTACTTGTTGTCACGCCCGGTCTATCCATGAAAAACTCTCACAAGCCCTCGGTCCCGAAGTGTTTCAGATGTTGCATGGTGGTTTCTGTCACTAAGCGGCCACTTTATCAAATAGAGCAATAGGATAATGACGCACCCACCAAGGTATTTGAAAACGGAATACTGGAAGCAATCTGAGTAACAGCTTAATCCTTCGTTGCGAGCTGCTTCACATACAGATATTCGATTTTTTTCCCACTTCTATACATTGAAAAATGTCCTGTGTTAAGCGGTGGCAGGCTGCGTGGAGAGATTTTGTCCACCACTGTGATTGTGAACAACACTTCGGCTCAGCGAAGCGAGCTAAGAACATTACTTATGCTTATGTAACTCCAAAATTCCTAGTCGCTTCATCCCATATTCGCTTTGCATGATACGGAGATCAAAGTTGGTCAGAAATTTTGCATCGGAAGAGAGTAATCGAACCCAGGAGCTTACCAATCGTCAGCATTGCTCTCCAGCGCTTTCTTCACTGGGCGAAAGGTGTCGAAGCTCCAACCGCAGTTTAGGCTGGCATTTTGTTGTTTCGATACACCTATGCTGGTGATTTGTTCTTATGCTGACGGAGAAAACTTTCACCTCTGATTAGGAGCGGAGGGTTCAGGGAGGGGGGGGGCGAAGCCCCGCCTGAGCTTAATATTAATACTGAAAGAAAAAAATATATGCTTCATAGGTTCGTTTCGTCACTTCTTCCTGCGATCAACATAGATTATATTTCTTTCTTCTTCCTGCATTCTTTTATCTTCATTTGCTTGTTACATTCTTCTTTAATGATGTCTATTTTTTAGATTCATTTTTCGAAAATTTGTTCAGTTAAAAATTCAAAATATGTGAAATTTTAATGGAAACGCACTGTATTGGAGATTTCAGAATTATTTTCTCCGCAACGGTTAGGTGTACGGAGCAGCGATTTGCTGTTTTCGACAAAACTTTCAAAGTTTTATCAAATGACATATAGATTTATATATTTTGACAGAAAAGTTGAAAGCCGAATCAACCGGCGAGAATTTCTGAAATCTCGATTTTTGTAATTTTGGGGGTTCTCGTTCTCGGCCGGTATCTCCTACAGAGAAGACGGTTTCTTGATTTGTGATCAGCTCGGCAAAACCTCTTGAACGGTTTATGGGTACTACCCTAGGATAAATAGGAGCCGAGAAAAAAATCCCAAAAATCGCAATTTTTCAATCGTGAGGGGTAAGTACAGGGAAAATTTGAAAAAAATTTTTTTGTCTCCAATTTCGACGATTTTGGTATCAAGCGACAGATCTTGCTGAGCTGATCACGGATTTATGCCCCGCTTGCAGTTTTACTTGAAATATGACGAAATTAAATGTACACGAACGTTGCATTTGTATATGAATGCACTGTAATTTATACTTCCGATTTTTTTTCTCGGCAACGGTGACGCCTGCGGCGTTGCGGATTGTTTCGCTCGATACAACTTTCAAGCCTCTATCCAACGATGTATAGCTTATAAAATTTCGAGAGAAAAGTTGAAAATCGAATCGACCGGCGAGAATTTCTGAAATCTCGATTTTTGTAGTTTTGGGGGTTCTCGTTCTCGGCCGCTATTACAAGTGGTGTTGAACCGTCCCTTGATTCGTCGTCAGCTCGCCGAAACCTCTCGAATGGTATAAGGGCACCACCCTAGGACAAATAGGAGCCGAGAAAAAAATCTCAAAAATCGCAATTTTTCAATCGTGAGGGGGTAGTACAGAGAAAATTTGAAAGAATATTTTTTGTCCCCACTTTCGAAGATTTTGGTATCAAACGGCAGACTTGATTACTATTTCATTATTGTTCACTAAATCTTTTATTATTTTCCTATTCTTGTGATTTTTCACTCATTTATCACTATTTTTCTTTCTTATTTTTTTACTATTTTTACTTGCAGCTGCAATCGGACTAGTATTGAATGTATTACTAAATTACTACATCAGTATTTTATTTGCAGTCCAAATCGATGTCCATTATAACAGAGAAGTACCACAGCCATTCCAAATGAACAAGGCGGTCATAAAAGAGAGCAAATTTTCATTCATCGAGCGCAAAACTCAAAAAACTAGAATAAGATTTACCGTATCCTTCAAGGACTACACAACATATTGTTGCACGCGCAAAATCGAGCACGTCACTAGTTACTGGCGCGGATCCGGTAAGCATTAACTTGACGGCTCACCGACAACGTCACGAATTGTTTTGATGAACAGCCTATCCATAACAGTATCGTTGCGTGTAATGCCACTGAAATATCTTCAATAAAACCTCTGGGTACAGAAATTACATCTGATTCGATGAACGCTATCAGAGAACAAGTTCGGCTGTGTGTTCCTGCATGACAGCTGGACGATGTCGTAGATAGACAGGAACCAACCAATAGAATATATAAAAAAGCTCCATGAAGAAAATCATCGCGCGATCATGTTAATATAATCCTTCGTGATTTTGTTCCTGATAGACTCGGGATGGCAGACGCCGATGGAGGAAAAATACGCAAAGTCAAAAAAAACTTATCGTAAATTTTTATAGAGAGTTAAGATCACCAGCTGAACGACCACAAGTAGGAGTCTTCCTCAAAAGTTTTTCAACTTCACAGCTTAAAAAAACCTACTAGCTGAATAAATGGAATGCAAGACCGCAATCAGGCTCAAATATACAATGCAAACAAGCAAGCTTTAATTCTTTCGATCGGATAGATCAACGACCGGAATACATGTGAAGTGCAAGGTTGAGGATAGAGTTGTGTGCATCTTTTGCTTATCCCTCTTTTCCTGGCCTTTGCTTGTACGTCCAAATCCTGTTATCTGTGCTTCGTAGGTAGCTTATTCCACTCGACGATCTCCTCTCAGAATTTGCTTCTAACAACGCTCTAGACAGTAGTTATGAGAAGCAGCGAGCTTTCCACTCGGCAATCATGCGTTTTTAGTTTTTGAATCAGTGCTGAAAATGGACTTCCTCGATCGCTTCAAAGAGTGAAAGAAGTGGGCTTGGAGGAGAGAAGAAGGGATTTGAGGCGATCACGCCTGTCTCATTATAAGATGATAGAATGACCGCTCTTAAACATTTTCTAAACGTCCTAAAAAATAGCTGTGAAACTGCTCTTGAAACTTCCAGATTTTAAAAAGCTTCCTCCAACCAGCCAATTGTTGAAGAGTTGAAGAAACTCCTAAGTGTTCTACCTTATGAGCACTACCTTCCTTCTCGCAATACACAAAACGTATTGTAGAGGTCATGCTAAGTAAAACTCACCGATAGACAGAGAAATGTCAGAAGTTTATGGCCAAGATGTAGGGTACTCGTGACTGTAGATGACATACTAAAGGGGCAAAACCTGCGATCACTAGAAAGCTTTATTCTGTTCACCTGTCAAAAACCTCAGGTGAGACAAGAAACAAAGCCAAATGAGCGGTAGATGTGCGCACCTTAATGCACTTTTAAATGCCTTCAATTTCTATCAAGCCGATGAACCAAGGTGGAAAAAAAACTTAAGGATACTCTCCCTAAAGCGTCCACAATACCTGCCAAATTTGATAATACTTGATTTAATGATTCCCGAGCTGAAACTGTTAAACAAGGGGACAGACAATAAGACGAAAGCATAATTACACACGCGTAGATAAATATGACGTCACAACAGCGAGCTTCTGCAGGCCAATTTATAGAAACACGTAACAAAAATGGAATGAAAATGGAATGAATAAGTCCACGAACCTTTGCATAAATCCGATTGAAGACTCGAGGCACTAACGGCATTATGGTTAATCTTAATCCTTCATATCATCAACAACTATCTTTATATTGCAACTTCAATAGCCAACTCTCATATCAAACGTTAAAGCAGCGGTCTCCATTAGACATTCGAACATATGCGCAAGAGAAAGAAAACTGAACATCACGTCCTCAAGATGAGCTTTTATGCATAGAATCCGGAATGAGCTCCTACCATAATTCAAAAGAAATAAATACCCTACTCCTCATTTGGTACCGCTCACTTTTGAATATTTAAACAATAGAACACCTAATATACAGCAACAAAAGAAAATCGAACACTGAAAACAGCTGCAACGAATGCTAAGTAGAAAATTGGTCGGTAGTTCTTACTCCTTTGCACTATTGAAGTTGAAGTGAAGAAATTTGCTGAGTTTGATCATGTGTGCATATAACTTACTGCTGTTACTACTTATGTCCTTGATTATTTAAAAATCTTTCAGTGCCCTTAGCATTCGCAGTAATTTGACTATACTATTCGAAACGAGGCAGAATTAAATTTATTTGAGCGTTATTAGTTGCTTCTATCAGAAATATATACATAAGCATTTACAGCAAAGTTCACGTTGACTGCACTTCCTTAGGCGAATTGCTAGATTCAGCATGAAGATATAGCAATGAATTTTTAAGATGTAGATAACTGAAGGTGCAGCGAAATTTTGCTTTATTATTCAATCGTCCCCGCAACAATTCGATGCAATGCTACGCATCAATGAAAATGGCCATCGTATTAATGTGGAACGTATTCGTTCGGGTGTATTCCCATAAGTAACGAATATTTCTTCTGTTGACGATCCGAATGTTAACATTAATCGTGGGGAGGTTTTATTGCAGTTTTGTTTATTTCCTTCTCATAAAGACGGTAGAAATGCATAAGGTAGATGGGCATAGTGACGGATAAGAACTAGCAGTGGCAATATTTAAATTCGAAATAATACTCATATAGCGACACTGAGGGCAGCACGACAAAAGGCATTGAGTTTGAATGCACCAAATCAACAACAGCGTTGAGATCGAAAAGATTTAGCCGATACTCGAACAGTGAAAGATAACTGCATCAACGCTAATATCTAGTGGACCATACAGGCTATCGGATACTTGTATGAACGCTATGATATATTGGCGTGTTCTAATTTGCAAACAGCAGGCAACAGTTCTTTTGCAATAGAGCAATGAACGGTTATGGCTGTTTGTGGCGAGCGTTAACTAGCGTTTCTTTGAGAACGACCTTTGCAATGAATAATTATGACACTTCACACTCGTCTCACTCTGCTGAATTTCTAACTGATTGAAAAATTAGCTTGAAAGGGAAAAAACTTGTTTATAATTGGAAATGACCACAAGACAAATTCGGAGATTTCTCAGTCCTCATTGCCCTCCTGGTCTTCAACGCATTTCCTTCATTGAGCCCTTCGCTCCTACCGTGATGGAACTAAGGTGTGAGCACTTTGCTTTTATGCTAAATCAACAGCTTCAGTATCATCGCTAAGACCATTACTTCTCCTCTTATTGTTGATTTTCACCATATAACCTTATTTTATCCATCGGATGAAGGTTTCAAACATTGGAGATTAATGCAGGGTGAGGTCACGACGCTAAATGTAGAGATCGCAGGAAACTTACGGCCAACCAGCTGCGGCCACGCGCTTTCTGGGCACATTTTGGTGTTGTGACAGAGTACGATAAGATTGGCACATGTATGTGGAGAGAATACGACCTTTAGACAAAAATAAATGAACAAACCGTGAACACTTTAAAGCCTTTGTAAGTAAATATACACCTATGAGTTCAATCGCTTATAGCTTTTTGTTCTTAAAAGATCGATGCTTCAGTCGGTTCTCGCCACAAACGATTGTTTGCTTCGTGCTCGAGGTCAAGCCACCTATGTGGCCACTGTGGATTTAGATGAAGTGTTCGTTATTCGAAAAACTGGACCATACTGCAGACAATTGACTTATTATTTGTAAATGCACCGAATGCTGAAACAGTAATTTTTAGAAGCGCTTATGCCACTTTCCATGTAAGTTTTAATTGTATTTGAGATTTTTTTCGTTACTACTGCGACATTTGTTCTTTTTATCGTTATGGCGCAGTATTTTCCTTTTAAGTTAAACGGACCTTTTAATGCTATTGTAAGCGACTACAACACTCTATACGGTGGACTGCATCGTTCTGAACATAGAAAATTCCTGCTGTTCAAGTTTTATCACTTCTGTCGGATTTGTCGTAGTGACTTTCCTCAGTCGCGTGCAGGTCCACTCTTCTCCATCCACCCATCCATTCCGTTATCAGGCGTGCTACAGCCATTGATCAACGGTGACCGTTAAGAAGATTCAAATGCTTTTCGCGATTCATTGAGAATAATTCGAAGTGAAAAAATTTTTTTTCACCCTTAGGGAGAAACCTCATCGAGTCGAGAAGCAGAGTGGTGGCCGTCTCGATGAGGAAGCCAGGGAGCAAATTCTCGGAAAAAAGATGCCTAATCAGAAACCACATGGCTGGAGGAAGGGATGTTGGAGAAGGAGAAAACGGCAAAGAAGTCAAATTGCTTTTCCCTCGGATATCGAAGGATGGCATAGCAATCGGACACGATCAAGTTTTAGACCTTAAGCAAGTCTGGTATGAGATTCTGAAGATCCTGAGTAAATTTCAAACCAGGCATTAATCATCCAAATCCTTAAACAAGCGGTATACGTAGAGAATACTAAACAATTTCCAATAACAATAAAAGATGTGAAATTAGAAAAGGTATTCATATGTGCGCTCCACTATGTTACGAATCTTCTCACGTTGAACGATGATTCTATGGTTCGCTTAAGATGGAATTGATTTTCCATACTCGAAGAATGTTTAGAATGAGTGGAAAAATGCAACACATCGAATGCAAAACTCGATTTCAATATACATCTCAAAGTAATGCTCGAGAGTGTCGTCTGAAATGTTGGACAAATGAGCAAGGCAAGATTGCCCCTTTACTCTAATGGTTGAATGATTTTATACAGAAATTCATGCAAACGATCAAAAATATTGAGACGGAATGTTATAGGTTAGTCACATACAGCACTTTCTGCAATCTTCGCATATCTTCATAACGTTGAATGCATTAAAATAATTTTGCAATTTCTTTGTCAATATTCATATTGTCGCGATTTCAGGTGATTCTTCGACCGGAAATGATCAAAGTTGCCGAAGTACATTATGTAAAGGCAATGGAGAAACCGGAAGTGTCGTCAATTGCTTCCGATCCTGAGATTGGCAAAATATATCACTTGAGGAAGTCGAATGCGCCTCTTTTATGCGTGTTTTTCCTGCATGGTGATGCATGTTTTTATGCATGGTGATTCAATGGACCCCGCGGTGTTATTTTTTGACTCAAAACAAAGTTTTTGCGGGATCGGTTATCAAAAAAATAGAGAAACCACTTCCAATATCAGTGAAGCGCCACATAAACGTGAGGTCTAATGTGCTTTATATGGGTGTTGTGAAGCGTAAAAACGATATCACGGTTATTTCGATCTGATATGGTATCAGCAGATACGGTACCACAATTCGCAAGATTGCCCGACGGAAGCACCGAATACCCCTGAGCCGTTTCATAGTAGCCCGTCTTAGATAGCAGAGTTCGTAAATATTTTAAAAAACTGTCCAGGACGTGTGAGTGAAAGGCTTTCTCAAGAATTCTGCTTCTTAGTGACTTCGAAGCATCTAGATGGGTTCACTACTTCTATAATGCCCATGGAGCACAAGAAATCAAAATTTCGGTGAACACCTAGGATCAGATATTTGCAGTTTGCCGTTGACAGTTCTAGCATTCGTTGTCAGTCATTACTATACACGGCGTTGAACTCAAACTACGTATTTCAGTGAATATTGTAGAAATCTCAGCGTGCATACACTTCACATATATAAAGCATATTATTTCCCTACTGCATGGGCGAAAAGAAGGATGATGATTGCGGTTTTATTCTCGGAGCGATGCACCGCAAATAATGATTCTCAGCGAGCGGATATAAAACCTAGGAGGACTAGTGGAACATCCTTCTCTGAGGTATCGATCAAGTCTACGAAGACGAAAAGCATAACGACAGCAGAAAACTGTAATGCGAATGAAATGATACATGGCACAACATGTGCGCCATTTTTTTTTTACACGAACAATCAGCTTACGAAAGAGGTTGGCCACAAAGCAAAGTGTTGCAATCGAAATGCCTCCTTCCCTGCACGTAATGTGTCACTTCACACTGACAGGAGTCACCGTGATATCCTGTGACTCTATGGATGCGCGGTGTATTAACGAATCGGGTTCAATAAATAAATATGGAAAAAATTCAAGCAAATAATCAAACCTCGCAACACACTTTTCTTCAATCTTCAGAATATCGTCTAAAGAAATGTTGCTAATTTCACCACACTCTCGGAACAAAAATATTCCTCCTTTCCCTACATCCGAATGCAGACAAAAGCTCGATCGAAATGAAACTATGAATGCAATAACTCTGATCACCCCGTCTGAGCAACAACCTCCGCACATATAACTAATTCCACCTCCAAATAAAAGTGATCATACTTGAGTTATAAGTCTAGGAGCACTCTTCATAAATGAAATTGGCAGTCGGAGGGCTAACGCTACTTTTTCCAAGTATGCAATTCATAATTCCATGCACTTCGTCCATCAAAATGTCTGATGAGACACATCGTGGAAAAATTCATCGATAAATTCGTCCAAGTGGTCGCGAAGAAGAGGAGTTTCCTCATTGCTTGATCCTTCCATTCCTTTGCTGAACAAAACAATTCTTTTTTATTTTTATTTATTAGCAAATGATTAATAATAACACAGCATAATGGCAAAGCACCTCGAATAGGGACGGACAGAGGTAAGGGGTAGTCAAAAGTAGCGAACAATCGCACAATGTAACTTTGAATCAAGCAATAATCCAGTTTAAGAGTGCAATCTCATACTCTAGCAACACCACGTTTGTGCTCGCTGTAAAATGTGTAGCACTGAGATCATCTGCACTCCAATGCGTACATAAGCCGTAGCTAACCCCTTCCTATATAATATTCAAATGGCACGTCCGATCCCTCTCATAGGTGAACTCAGGAATCAAAAAATAAAAATATGAAATAAAAATCAAACAATACCCTGATAAAGCATGCGATTGCACTAAAAACAGAGAAAACGACTACGTAGAGGAAAATGAAACATGATATTGATACAATTCAAGAACGAGAGCTTTTTTCAAGATTTCAAATAAAAAGTAGTGGTACTTTCTCTTAGCGGCTTAAGAAAAAGCGACATCGGAAATCAGCCATATCCATTCACTTCTTTAGATCAGTGACATGTCTTTAGTGCAACGCTCTCTCTTTACAATAAAAATTATGAATACAAAACACGGTAAATTTGAACACACAAAGCAAATGAAACAAAAAAGAAAGGAAAGTGAAATATAACTGAACATATGACAATAAAAGCACATGAAAAGGCGACAATATTACATATGTTAGCAAAACGGCATCAAACTCACAATGAAACATTCTGAAGTCATATTGCAACAGCATCAAGCGACGACTATTGCTAGTAAACCCACATCAGGCACCGGGTTGTAAATGGCCACAGTACAGAACAATGCTTTCCAACGACACCCCTCACTTGATAGGGCTTAACTGTAGCCGAAATGTGATGCCCGATCAAGCAGTAGGAAGTTTGAGGGTTACAAACCAAAAGTGGAATCGTCAAAACACCACTGGGCTTCTCGAAATATCACCGAAAAGTACCCGAATGGGAATCAACATCAACTAACCGAAACTGTCATACATGGAAGAGAGGGAAAAGACGCAGAGTCAGCACTCACAGAGATGCAAGAGACGCAGAGTCACCAATCACAGAGATGGTAATCGATATATGCACATAGCCACACAGCCAGTAGCGGCCTGTCAAAGATCGCCAAGCCAGCATCACTTTCAGCCGATTGGGTGACCATCGATGTAATGCTACCGTACCTATATGCCCCGCCCCTAGATCAGAGCTAATGTGACAACGTCCGCACTACGCCAAAAAGTTACTTTTTTTGCAATAGGACTATCAAGAAAGAAAGGCAAAACCAAAAAGTTCCCAATCAACCAAATATCCTTTCGTAACGTTCGTCTGTCACAAGATCATTTCAAAGGATTCTGCAGCCACAAGGCCATTTATTAACGTCCGCCATATTCCACCATCAATAATTACTGCTTCGTGGAAAGTTATCAATAAAGGGACCACTTCATGAATTCGCAAATGTAAGTCTTGTCAACACAAACGTGCAGACTATAGGACGGGTCTAGTCAAAAGCCGCTTAACGAAAGAACCCGAAGTGAAATCGAAAGGGTCATTGGAATGTTGCGAGCGCAAGGATGGCCATAGTGTGGATTCAGAGCGCATAGTGTGGATCACCAGCAGATCACCAAAGGGCCCTTTTGAACTTCACTGCAGCTCTTAGCAATTTTTCAAGTGCAAAGGTAAACATTCGAGCATGCTGAGTACGCATTGAATATAGAATGCGCTGATGCTGCGCGCGCTTCTACAATGCCAAAAACATTGCCCACTTGCACGAGGCGCTTCATGTGGTTTTGAATTTAAAAAAAGCAAAAAAAAAAAGAAATTTGTGGTCAGCTGCCACTCTCTTCCCAAAATATTCATCTAAGCAGCAAGCTTGCTTCTCTTATGTAATAGGGATTAGGTAACAAAGATGCTTCAACCACGAACCGAGTTCCCAATATGGCATCACAATGAAAATATTCACTTGTCCCGCACTAATGAATTCCATCACCGAATGAAAACAAAACAAATTCTTTTGAGTAAGATATAAGCTTATTTTCATCGGCAGTGCACCTGCACTATGAAGTCTGCAATACACAAATTGCATAGATTTACGTAGTTTGTCTACTAGTAATTCAACCAAGCACCATAAATACCCACTAATCGAGAAGAATCGTAATAACTTTGGGAATTCCATGTAGGGGTAAGCATGCAATCGTTTTAGCGGCAAATGGTACTTCATGTGATTCTTACAATGCTTAATGACGTTCTACAGAATAAAATGAATAAACGTGCATTGGGAGAGTTATAACTAACTGACAGCTTCTTTTTCTTTCTATGTACCCATTAAGAAATAGAAATCCCTCATTTCTACGGTCACTTCAAATCTGATCTGTAGACAGCGGGCAAATGAAACAAACCTGACAGGCGTATGAAACCTCTGATGAGACGAATTGCCTGTAATTCTCGCACCATTTTGCCAACTATCTTTATTTGGTTGCCACTTAATGTCACTTATAAGCTTCGGCGATGCCATGGAACCACTGAATGCCTTTGCTAAATCAAAAGATTAGAGCGAAATGAAACGAACAGGCAGTGAATGTTGAAAGCAAGAAATGAACAAACGAGCGCATTCAAACAAAAAAGAATACGACAAAAGAATAAAAATGGGACAATGGGGGTGGATGAAACCTGAAATATGATTATAACGTCATCCTGAAAACAAAATATTGCACTATGCTTAATATAGAAGAGAATCAGATTTAATACGATTCAAACCTGTGCTGTTTTTCGTTATCGGTAGGAATGCTGATGAGAACTTCGCCTCGGTGTGTAATGAGGGATCCTGTAACTAATACAACTGGCAATATAATTGAACGAAGAAAATAAACATCGAATGTCAAGAACTGATACGCGGGGAAGAGAAAACGCGTAGGCCTGTGTTTCGGAGCTGACGAAAGCAGTACAATGTGAGCATGACGCTTACGTAAGAAAAAATATTGAACATTTCTTGAAAGTAAGCTAAAATTTGAAAAAAAAAAATTGCACAAGGCTGTTTCTCATAGACGTAATTCGAATGCTACTCGTCGATAACCGACGATGGCAAGGACGATGGCAAGTGAAAACATATTCAGAGCTGATAAGTACGACTCACATGCAAATAAATATGCGATGAACAAATTTCCACTCTATAAGTTCGGATTAGCGCACGAACAAACGCGAATTTATCACCTTCGATGAGCCCCCTTTCCCTTCACCCATTCTTTTTAGTTCATCTTCTCATTTGAGGATGTGTTAAACCCGATCAAATGCAATCACGGTCCCAATTCTATATTGCGATTTTGACGGGACTGGGACATTAGTGAAACACTATTTGTAAGGAGGACGTTGAATAAAACATAGGCAATAATAAAAGATGAAAATCGCGAACAGATGAGAACGGCATATTCTACAGCGTGAAATATCACAAGCGCAAACAAACGCACCCAATCGATTGTGGAGGCATGAGGCAGCGAGATCAAATACGTTCTTTCATTTAGAAGCATCTTCACTGAAACGGTCGTGATTGTTTATCTCTGTGACTGCTGCACTTATTAACGAGAAAGCAGTAATGATCAACGGCTTGAAGCGCGTCGCACGTCGGTATTACAAACGTCGCAACGCGACGATACAAGTCAACGCTTAAAGTAGAAGGGTTGCGTGCTAGTGCGAGCACAAATGACAGTGGACATGATCTCCTTTAATCTTCACTGCGCACGCCGCTTACCAAGCTATGTTGGGACTATACTTATCGCGTTGCGTTTCTCTGCCTCCTAATAATAACCACTGATTTTTTCTTAAAGTTTTCCGTAGAACTGCAATATATACATAATTTCGGTGTTGCATGTTGTGGACTTGATGTGAATGCTAATAG
The DNA here is from genome assembly GCA_037389465.1 of Baylisascaris procyonis. Taxonomy (NCBI): domain Eukaryota; kingdom Metazoa; phylum Nematoda; class Chromadorea; order Rhabditida; family Ascarididae; genus Baylisascaris; species Baylisascaris procyonis. The sequence goes on from JAZARR010000197.1 coordinate 1,050,053, forward strand.
TTGACGAGATTGCTACAGTTAGGAATGTTAAATTTTGATTTGATGATTTCAGTGGAGGGTGAAATGCTTCAAAAAGAAATATCTAAAATAACAGTAATATACCCATGCTGTCATGCTCAGTTAATGGTCGTTCATATCGCTTTCGAAATCGGAAATATTCAGTGCATTGAGCTCAGTGCCATCTGCATATGTATAGAAGAGGCTTCTTTATTGCTTAGGAATAAATGGTTTTTTATTTCCATAGCGAACTATCTCACATTTGCGACTTCCTATTTTTGAAGAAGTGCACCCTTTTGCAAATTGTGTCCAAATAAAATGCCGATTATCCTAATTAATCCAAACCTTGAGCTCAGTACCATCTGCATATGAATAGAAGAGTCTTCTTTATTGCTTTGGAGCAAGTGGTTTTTTATTTCCACGGCGAACTATCTCACATTTGCGACTTCCTATTTTTGAAGGAGTGCAACCCTTTGCAAATTGTGTCCAAGTAAAATGCCGATTATCCTAATTAATCCAAACATTGAGCTCAGTACCATCTGCATATGAATAGAAGAGTCTTCTTTATTGCTTAGGAATAAATGGTTTTTTATTTCCACAGCGAACTATCTCACATTTGCGACTTCCTATTTTTGAAGGAGTGCAACCTTTTGCAAATTGTGTCCAAGTGAAATGCCCATTGTCTAACTGAATTCAATCCACTGGCACGTGCTTTTAAATAGACAATAAAAATTAATAATCTATCATTGATAAAATAACTTAGTAATAGACAAATGCGATCGGAATGCAGTGAATAATAGATTATTCGAGAGTAAATGTTTGATCAATTGATGGAATCGAATTGTGTTGGCAAAATCGATATGGAGTTCGTGACGCGAGTGGCATCAAAGAATTTCTCCTAAACGCAATCACGATAAAATCCATGTACCTCGAACGACTCCCACGGTCTATTTGAATAAATTCCCTGTTTAAACTTCGGCAAGGAAGCATCTTCGTTGTGAGCTGTGCAATTAAAAAATTACTTTCAAGTCCCTGCAAAATTTCATATTGTTGTTGCGTGTTGGCATAACCTCATGAACAAAACCTCTGCCTCAACAAATCCTCCTCTCGAGAAATTTGGAAAACTAGCGACAAAGGACTTATGCAGTTACTGTGTTGATCATATTCTATTATATGCGCTTGACTATTCCATGCCCTTTAGTCAAAGGACAACACTTTTGAATCACTCGCGATATGCGCACGATGTGCGAAAAGGACTGAACGAATTAAAACCGTCTAAAGGTTGCATTTGCAGTAGTGGCTTCTGCTACGACGATTTGCAAAATGCCAAGTTCTTCTGAATTGCTCCCGGAAATAATCCTCCAAATCATGACCCTTTTGGGTCTTGTGAGAGTAAGGCGTTGCCAAGACGCCTTTGCCGCCGCCGCCGCCCTGTTCGGCGTCGAATTAATAGAGCTCTACCGTGAGGTGGAGCTCTACCTGCAGGAGCATTGGAGGGAGGATTTTGCTCCCCTCGACGTCCATCGGCAAGGAATGTGGTATTTCGGTTCGTTTTTCTTAAACTTTATTTACAAAATTTATGAATAAATGAATAATTTATTGAGCGGAGTGCTGAGATTGTACAGTACTTAAGTCAGTATGCGTATCACACTGATGCGTATGGATTTTCTTTGATCGATCTTTTGGTTACACCTAATGTTTTTTTCGACTTTTTTTGATGAAACATTTGTCGTGGGCCATTTTCGAACCTTCTCATAATGTGCCACGAAGTTTGCATTAGAAACGTCGTAGGGTTGGCGAAAGTCGAATTGGTAGCATGTTTGCGTAACGAATGCTTATGGTGGAATGTCATATGCATAAGCAATAAGAATCCCTTTCTTACGTCACGCTTATGTTATCTTAAGGGATCGTTGCTTCTGCATTCGTTTTGGAGGAAAAATTGGATGGCAAAATGCTGTCGAAAATTAACCGGCTGAAGTGCTTTGGGATCGAAGTAATACCATTAATATGCAAGTAGAATTAATGTGTTTCAGTTCGCGAAGCAGTTGGACGCCGCCCACATCCGTTGTTGCTCGAGGCCGCGTGTCGGCTGAAGGGAGCGCAACTGAGCGTCTGGGATGTGGAACGGCACAGCTGCGATCTCTACGGCCACGACGGGCCGATGTATAACGTGGCTGTCGAGGGGGGCCTATTTGTCGCCGTGATGGAACAGCCGATAGTGCCGGTGGGTACATTTTGATTTTATTGCCTTTAACTTTGCTCTATATTTCACTATCACAACCCTGCATATTCCAGGTACTCATCTGCAGCAGCGAACTTTTAGCAAATTTTGAAATACAGGTTATGCTAAAACGCGTTCCAATATGAACATGCCGCAAATTTGGCAACCTTAGCACTCACGTTAAGGAATAACCCGAGGATGCTTGTAGACTGATGAATATTTCGATTGCAGTGGTACCAAAGTGTGGCCCGCGAGCTGGAACCCGGCACTAGCCACGGCCGCCGGGATGAGGCGAGGATCGCGCCTCCGGTGCCGATAGAGCCACAAGAAGCTCTTCATGAACCGGAGGCTCGCCCTCATCCCGTTGAAGTCAACGCGACGCCTCAGCGCCGAAGCGTCGAAGAGAGGGAAAGAGAGGCCGCCATCCGCAACGAAAGGGCGCAATGGCAAGAAGCCCTTGCAGCTCGTTATCGCGAAATGCTGTAAGTGACTGCTGTCTTGTCCATTTGGACCTTCATTGCACACTGCATTTTTTTACAATATTTGTGAGGATAGCACCACAGTAATAATTGAATGAGAGTCACGGATAGATAATCACACTGTAGCAATGAGATTTTCTTAGTTTCAGCTTGAGTGGCTCCTGTATGAAATTTGGGGGCGCGCAGGCGAACAGACACACGTACACAAGGACCACTTGGTCATGATGTGCCTTTGCAAGCAATTATGCCAAAGCCTATAGAAATACAGAAAGCTTTTTCATGAAGATAACAAAGGATGTAATTCCGTAGTTACGTTTCCAAGCACCTATCTAACTTTGTCCATACCTGCAGCCGCCCAAGAGCGAGAGCAAATGCGCCCGCGGAACGAGCGCCTCGCAGACGGGCAATAAGGCAGCAGCCGGAATTCAGACCGGCGGACATAAGTGTGCTGCCAGCCCACATGGCAGCCGAATTAGTGGCACCCGCAACGGCACCCTATATCGTTCGGGACAATAAGATATGTAAGTATTTCCACTTGCCTTGTTGTTCTGTCTTTCAAAAGTTTGTTTTTCACACTCTCTGAAGTTGTCTGCAGCATATTCTTTCTCCAGGTTTTAAGGAGAGAGTCGTCTAGGAATGAATAGGGGGAAGGGATGCTCGTTCGAAGAAGGCTCTCCTGTATTCTCAGCCGAAGGCTTCTAAGTAGTGGAATGAAATGTAGAATTGTGAATGTTACTGTTTTGCTTGAAGTGAGCATTAACTGCCTGATGTTCCACTTTATATGCGTCAATGAGGAGTTCGCAAATCAGCAAAATTATTTATGCTAAAGTGACTATGATGATGATTTGCATGATGTGGGATACAGTTGGGTGGAAATTTTTTTGTGATCTACTGAAAGCATGCATCCCGACACGCGACCGCAGGCTGATCAGCTTATTTAATGAAGCCTTCGCAGATATGCGAGATCACGGTGAAAGCTGAAACTGTTTTTAGTGTGCCGTTTGCCACACTGTGGCGTCGGAGATCGAGAATTTGAGACGGTAGCGGCATGGAGGAAGCATGTCGCTCTCGCCCGATCACATCTCGCCGACGGTAAGCGACTTTATTTTGCTACCTACATTGTGGCGGGGTTTTTCGGTGGTCTTTTTGTATTTTCCATGTGAGCTGATCTATGGGATTTCGCTGGTAAATATTATGCTACTAGTATACTCGTTTTGCGAGCAGGAGCGAACTGATGATTAGATAATGGAACCTCGCTTATATTGTTTCATGACGATAAGCAAGTTTTACTAACAGGCTGAAATCCTCTAGATTTATTTAATTTGCTGCTTACTCATGTAATCGTCATTGATAAGCTACATTTCTTTTATATGATTTCAGCGTTTTGTGGCACATGTGGACATCATTTGGTGGTGCCACCTGAAGCGGACGCAGCAACCACAAAGGTAAGCTGTGAAAACCAGCTTTCTTTGGTTGGATTTTTTCCTCCATAAATATTCATGCGTTTTCGGAGAGATTGGGCGGAAACGGAATTCAAATACGCTTCCATTCATTTCCATCATGTGGTATGTCCACACTGAGTAGAATTATATCAAAGGATTTTGGCTTACCCCCTATCCTGTAGCAGAATTGTATAGGGGAATGGAATTACCTTCAAATCTCCCTGTCAATGACCGTTCCTCAGTCACTAATCCCTCTAACTTCAGCGGCAGTGGAAAGCTCATAAAATCGTGTTTTGGACCTGTACTCTCATGAGCGCGGTGGGTTGAATTTCAGGACGCTGTGACACCTGAAATGTGCGATAGGTGAAGATTTTGGTATTTTGATTTCAGGCCTTCATCACAGCGCATAAGAGAGAGCGCTGTGTTGGCGCTTCGAAGGCCGTCGTGCAGCAGAGGCGCGAAAACGCCACCTGGCTAAACTCGCTCAGACGAAATACAAGCCACATTCTGCTGCCCGGTTAGTATTTTATTCATTCCCAGCCTGATCCTATTTGACAGTTTAGGAGCTCACGTTTGGCAGATTCTTGCTTTTCAGATCCCTCGTTACTAAGGTGCTAGGCCGAATGAAATGGTGTAACTGATTATATATATACATATATATATATATATATATATATATATATATATATATATATATATATATATATATATATATATATATGACATAATCATACGAAATCGAGTCCTTGACTATCGTTTATTTCGATTTCAAGCTGGCGCTTTTGTTTCTGATACTTCTTAAGCCAAGA